>CAWUFW010020260.1:0-156910 GCA_963921515.1 Calotriton arnoldi | reverse complement strand
ATATACATATATATAGAGATGCATTTCCGGACGTAATCTGCCTTAGCAAGGATGTGTTGGTTGGTGGCTTTGGTGACCAGCATATTATATTCCAATACGTGCTCCTCTGTAAAAATGACACACTCTACAATTGGTGTATGTGTGTTATTTGTATGCAGATCAGCAAGTGGACCTAACATTCTTCAACTTGATAAACAACTTTATATACTGTCGTGTTCATGGTTGGCGCCGTCCTACATTTCATCATTTTTGTGCAGAAATGGATTCAATTAAAGTGACAAAGGACTATTAGCTAAAAAGGCCTTTTTTGCCGAGTTTTTTTCTCTTGTTGTAGTTCATGATGGTTTTTCTTAGAAATCAAACTCAGGTGATTGTTTACAAACAAACTTTTTGTCATAGTCAGGGTGGAAGATTCTTGCACCAATTCATAGTTCGTGAACTTTTCACATATAATAATATTAGTTCAAAGAGTTTAGCATCATAAATCATCTTACCAAAATACAAAAATTCAGATATGCATCATCAGTAGGGCTTAAATTATTTATTTACTACTCATTTAAAATGAATATTTAATATGCTGTACCATTTTTAGGTCTCGCCTGAGCCAGCGCATGCGCTGCTCTGGCGAGACTTTTAGTAAGTGGGCTTCAAAAAGCCGACCACAGCTTTTTGTGTGGCCTAGAGCGTGCGGTTACACGCACAGTAACGTGCACAGGCGCCATCTGGCTTTCCTCTCAGGGCCTTTAGCCGTCGCTCTTCCAGGCGCGCGCGCGCACCACTCACAGGCTCACCTCCTGCTCCCCCTCCTTTAGTTGTCGCTCTTCCAGGCGCGCGCACCACTCGCAGGCTCACCTCCTGCTCCCCCTCTCAGTTAATAGTTAACTTTCGCGGCCGCTGGGCCGCGCTTGTGTTTTAGCGCTTGTTATTTATTAATGGCGCTCGTGTGCTTCAAAATTGTTTCTTGCCTTTCGTCCAAGGCAGTCCCCTCACACCTCCGACACAGCATGGTTGAGCGCCTTCATTTATTTAATAACAGCGCCGCATGCAGACCCCTCCCACCTCCCGACACAGCATGGCAGTGAGCCTTTATTTATGTATTAACGGCGCCCATGTACTTCGAAATTATTTCTTGCCTTTCCTTCAAAGCAGACCCCTCCCACCTCAAAAACAGAATCGCCGAGCCTTTATTTATTTAATAACAGTGCCGCTTTCACTTTGGGGTCATCTGCTTGGAGTGCTGTTTATTGGATTGCCTCAAAAGCACGCCCCTCCCACCTCCCAATGCAGCACGCGCCTTTATTTATTTATCAACAGCCCCACATAGGCGCTCGTGTGCTTCAAAATTGTTTCTTGCCTTTCGTCCAAGGCAGTCCCCTCCCACCTCTGACACAGCATGGTTGAGCGCCTTCATTTATTTAATAACAGCGCCGCTTGCAGACCCCTCCCACCTCCCGACACAGCATGGCAGTGAGCCTTTATTTATGTATTAACGGCGCCCATGTACTTCGAAATTATTTCTTGCCTTTCCTTCAAAGCAGACCCCTCCCACCTCAAAAACAGAATCGCCGATCCTTTATTTATTTAATAACAGTGCCGCTTTCACTTTAGGATACCAAAGGGGATGATGGACGGAGCGCTAGAGCAAATCAAACACTCACCCCCAGTCAACTGATCTGGGTTTAATCCATCATCATTCTTTAGCTCACTCCACCACCCCAGTTCAGACATGGCCATATGCAAATCAGTCTGACCCTGTGCCTCATGGGAACAGTCCAGCCCGAACTGCCAAGCCATGTCTTCCCTGGACCGGAAACAAGCATCCTGGGACCGGTTTCGGGTTCAAAACCCTCATCAGCCAGGCTATCTTGAATCCAGTGGCAAAGTGAGCAAGGGACCCCCGTCTGGGCATACACTTTGGGGTCATCTGCTTGGAGTGCTGTTTATTGGATTGCCTCAAAAGCACGCCCCTCCCACCTCCCAATGCAGCACGCGCCTTTATTTATTTATCAACAGCCCCACTTTTACTTTACATTTAAGGGATAGAGCTGAGAGCTGCGCTTCAAAACACAGCTTTATTTCTCCACAGCGACATGCAACTCCTCCCCTTGGTTGCTTCCCCTGTAGCTCTCACTACAGAGGGGCAGTGGCTGCTGAGTTCCATCCGCTCCTTAATTGTTCTTGTTGATACATTCTTAAGATTCAATGGGTGGCGTGGCGTCCCCCCGCCAGCATCCCGTGCAAACAAGCTTCAGCCTGGGGCTCTGCCTACTGCTGCTCTGCGCACAGCACATAGGGACTGGAGCAGGGCTGCTGCTGCATTCCACAGCTACCTGTAAGTGCAGGACATCCTAACTTCCACGTACTCCGTAGCCCCAGTCTACCACCCCACCTCTGTGTGCATAAAGTGTGCATCCCGGCAGTGCTGTCTCAGACTGCTCACCCCGTCAGCCCCTGTGTGGTGCCCTCAGTATTAACACAGGCATCCTCGCACATCCAACACTATAAAATATTGCCATTCAGGGTGGCGTCAATAGCTCTAAAATCTCATTGTTATTCAACTAGACCCCATCCATGATGCCTTCGTAGAAAACATACAAACACAGCGGCAATCTGTCTATGCCTCCTGCTTCCTGATTTTAAGCCGTTTCCTCTATGTTTTCGTTAAATTTTCAAACTAATATAATTTTGTGTGTCTACGCCATAGCTTTCGTCCCCGGGCTCAGTCATTATCACACCGGTCTCCTTTTAAACCGCTTTTAATCCCCCGAAGGATGCTTATCTCACTGCCATGCAAATACTTAAGCTTTGCCTGAGGGAGACACATTACAAGCTCAAAAACACTGTGTTAAAAAGATCTCAACTGCAGGACCGAGGCATGCTCTCAATGAGGCTTTCAATTCAGTTCCAAAGTCAGCTGCTTTACCTGTTACATTACTGCACTGCAATAAAAACAAGCATTTGCAATGCAATAGGTCTCGCATTTACGCAAGTTTAAGCTATTGGCATTGTAAATGACAATGCATTTTATTTATGTTTCAAAACCAAAACATAAATAAAAGGCATTGTCATTTACAATGCCAATAGCTCAAACTAATGTAAATGCGAGACCTGTTGCATTGCAAATTAATTGTTTGGTTTGTGTGCCTCAGTAAATTCCTTACTTTTCATTGGTAAATCATGGCCATTTGTCCCTCCCTTTTGGTGTGTGTTCCATCCCATGGCGACTGACCATGTCACAGGTTTTTTTTTGCTTCTCGTCTTTTAGGATAACTGGCCGTGTGTTTGGAATGTTGTTTGTTTGCTTTCGGAGGCAAACGCGTGCAGCTAATGTTTTCAACCACACATGTTTTTTTAACTTCAGAAACACACTTGTTATTTGACTTCGCCTTTGGGACCTTATAAGTGTTTAACCATGCAACAGTTAATGTTGTTGCACCAAGGATATTGTGCTGCATAACTAAATACTTATAAGGTCCCAAAAGCGAGACCTATTGGCTATGCCAATGCTTGTTTTATTAGCTCTAGATGAATAATTCAAATTTTATTTTAATCCTACATTTATATTATACATTTTATTCTATTTTTAAAGTCTAATAAACTTTCAATAAACTGTAATAAACTTTAATCATTTGAATGAATGAAGTAGCATTTATAAAAGCGCGTGGTTACCCATAGGCATCCCAGCGCTGTGACAACAGTGATGCTATAAGACACTCAAAGAAAAAGAGAGGTTTTCAGAAGTTTCCTAAACTTAAAGTGATTAGGCTCAGAACGAAGGTGAGAGGAAGATTATTCCAAAGTCTAGCTGCATTGTAAGTAAACAGACGACCTCCACTCCGGACACGTTTGATCTTGGGAACTACAATAAGGCCTTTATTCGCCGATCTAAGGGGTCTGTTTGGGCAATAAGATTGAATCCATGAATGAATCAAACAAGGACCGCTGTCATAAAGTGCTTTATGCACGATACACATTGCCTTAAATTGAATTCTTTGACAGACCGGAAGCCAGTGCAGAGAGGTGAGAGCAGGTTTAGCCGAGATACGTCTCGGGATATTCAACAGCATGCGTGCTGCACAGTTCTGCACTGTTTGAAGTCTTTTGATAGTAGATAGCGGGGCTCCCAGATAGATAGCATTCGCATAGTCCAGCCGTGAAAGAATAAGAGCTTGGACTAGCAGTCGTCTGGCCATAAAAGGTAGTAAAGGAAGGATCTTCCGGACCATTCTTAAAAGGCCGTAACAACACGCCGCTACTTTATGTGATTGTTCGTTGAAGTTTAAATTTGAATCCAACCAAACACCTAGGCTTTTAATTTGCTGCTTAGGAACAGGAGGAGGGCCTAAACATCTCGGCCAAAAGGAATCAATGTTTAGAGGGGCAGACTTCCCCAGCAGCATAAATTCTGTCTTTGCTCCATTGAGCTTTAAAAAAAAATTGTTCATCCAATAAAAGACCTTCTCAAGACAGGCAGCTAGATTGTGGCCTTGTTGGGACTGATGAGTCAAAGATACAATTAACTGAGTGTCATCAGCATATGTAACAATCTGTACACCAAAGGGGTGTACAGTATCTGCTAATGACCGCAAATATATGTTAAACATGGTAGGGCTAAGGGAAGAGCCCTGGGGGACCCCACATGTAAGGGGTATTAGTTTAGAGGCGGCATCTTCTTCAAAGACTGAAAAAACTCTATTTTGGAGGAAGGATTGTAGCCATTTTAAAGCTGATCCGGCCACTCCCACTTCCCTAAGTCTTTGAATCATCAACTGATGATTAACCGTGTCGAAGGCTGCGCTGAGATCTAGTAAGATCAGAGCAGCACAGCCTCCGGCATCAAGAATCTTCCTAGTTTCTTCCACCACGGCGATCAGGGCAGTTTCCGTGCCCTGTCGTGGTCTAAAGCCCGTTTGAGTGGGGTGTAAACAATTGTTGTTTTCTAAAAAAGTGGATAAAATAGAGTTAATATATTTCTCTGCAAGTTTACTTAATCCGGGTAATAGAGAGATAGGACGGTAGTTAGCCCAGTCTTCAGGATCCAGATTGGGCTTCTTCAGAAGTGCTTTGACCCTAGCATGTTTCCATGAAGCCGGTACTATGCTCGATTTGAGAGAGATATTGATCACCTCAAGGATCACTGGTGCGACGACCTCACAAATCTGATGGAGAACAGAGGGCGGGGCGGGATCTAAAGGCGAGCCCGATTTTAGATCACATAACAGCTCTAACAAGGTAGGAAGATCTAACGGCGGGAAGTCCTCCAACAAGGTTTGGCCTTCCGGAATGGCTACATTTTCTGATGGAGAGAAATGTTGGTCTGCAATTAAAGGGAACGATTTATATATAGTTTGAATTTTCTCCGAAAAAAAGTCCGCTATTTGGTCGCAACGCAGTTGGGCTTTGTCCAAGGCAATAGGAGGGGCAGGAGGTGTAAGGAGAGCTTTAGTAATTTTGAAAATTTCTCGCGGTGAGTTTGCCGCTCCTATGATTTTTTCCTGAAAGTAGAGGGCTTGGGCGTTTTTTACTTCAGTTTTATAAGTTCTAATAGCTTCTCTATATATATCTTTCCTAGAAATAGAGAAATCCTTTCTCCAACTTCTTTCCAGTTTCTTACATAGCTGTTTCTGCTCCCTTAGTTTTTGTGAGTACCAAGGATTATTTTTCCCTCCCTCCTTTTCTGAAATCGCTACCTTGGGGAGAATGCGATTAAGTGAAGTCTCAAGCCAGTTATTAAAATTCTCATTTGCCATACTAGGATTTAAATGAGGTAATGGGGTGGAATTGGTTAGGATATCTAACCATACCTCTAAAGGGAGTTTCGACCATTTACGCTCAAATTTCCTGATTCGCACAGAAGGCGAAATAAAATCAGTTAACATCCAACTGAAAGGAATTAAAAAATGGTCGGACCAAGGTAGAGGGACTGTATTGCCCAGCTGTAGGTTAGGTATATTAGAAAAAATGGGGTCCAGCATGTGGCCTTTGATATGAGTAGGGCCGAGTCCTTTTAAAGATAGTTGAACGGTAGAGAGCTCCTCAATCAGTTCTAAAGGAGATGCGGCTTCCGCTTCATCGAAATGCATATTAAAATCTCCCAATATAGTAAAATTGGGAGAAGAACTGACATGATGTACTACACATTCAAGTATGTCCTTATTGAAAAGACCAAGGGGGCCCGGAGGTCGATAGACTAAGATCCCCGAGAAAGTAACACTAGGGGAAAAATTGATTGTAAAAAGCATACTTTCACAGTCAGGAATAGGGTTAATCGTGAACCGGCAAACAAGGTTGTCCTTATAAATAATAGCTAGTCCGCCTCCTCGTCCTACATTTCGATCAAGTCTCTGGATAGAGTAATTAGGAGGTAGTGCTTGGACGATATCAGCGTCTGCCTCTTTGTTAAGCCAGGTCTCAGTTAAAAACAGAGCATCTGGCTTCCTCTCCTCTAGGAGTAAAAATATTTCAGCTGAGTGTTTGGGGAGTGAACGGCAGTTCAATAGAAGCAGCGTAATCAATTTTGTCTTGCCAGTATCTGTTCCTAAATGATATGTGGGTAGAAGTCTGAAATCACAGTGTTCGCAGCAAGTGCTAAGGCTATCTACACGAAGGTTATATTGACACTCACATTTGAGTTTACCTTTCAAATGGTGAAGTTTTTCAGACGTATAAACAATCCTCTCTCTCCCCATCTCAGCAGGAGTTCCTGCCCCTGGCCACGGTTGGGCGCGGACGGGCGCAGACGGGCTTGCCTTAGGCGCGCCTTTGGCGCGCCAGCGGCGCGCCCGCTGCGCGCGTCCGCTGCGCGGTCGCGTCATCGGCCGTTATAAGGGCCGGCGCTAGAACCCCTGCTTTCCCATAGAGAAATATCTGCCACAGTGGCAGAGATCTCACATGTTTGAAGGGGTGAGATTTGAAAGTCTACACCTATGTGTAAATCTCCACTCAAAAATGGTGAATAGCAAAAAGTGTTGAGTTACACCCAGATGTAGCAGCAAATATACACTAGTAAATATACACATGTATATAGAACTTTGTGAATCAGGTCTGTAAGCTTTTTCTCCAAGGAAAATCACTTTGCAATATCGTGGACTACAGAAACACATCAGGAGGTATCCTACTTGATACCTTTGGTGCTTTTGATATGGTTGTCTACAACATTCTTTTTGACCATTTGAAGAGGTGGGCATAGCACACATCATCCACCAGTGCTATATATAATGTTTGGCTTTGCCTCGGCCTGGACCATGCTTATCCGTAGTACCATTGCGCCACAGATTCTAAAATTTCCTAATCAAACTGTTCCTGATTATGGCAAGTGGCAGGAGTTGATGACCTGTGGCAGGATTTAGTGGGTTTCCTCTCCTGCATATTTAGGTCTGGCCTAGTGATAGCTTTACCTACTTGCCACCCTTCTGTAAGAAAAAATTCAGCATCCAAGCAACTTACATATATGCAGGAACCTTGTGTCAGCCTTCTTCATCCAATGATCTCTCCAGCTGTTTTTCACATTTTGTTTCTGCCCACCATAGCCTACATCATAGGCCAATGGGTCAGTCTATTTCAGCATGTGACTCTTTGTGAGTAACAGCATTTTGCCTGATCACATGGGCACATCCACCTAAAAATATAGGTACTTTAGTGCCTAAGCTAGCTAAAGTTTTACTTTGCAAGTGTTTTTTCTTTCCCTTCATTATCCTTGTGAGTTTAAACTTTCTTCTGGATACAGTAATTAAAAGCCAATAGTACATTTTATTTATGATAAAAAGAATCACATAGTCATGTGATGTGAATTAAAACTAAAAAGGCTTCTATCCCTGTTCTAAGTACACTAGCCTGCTAGGAAACACCAGTGCGTCCTTTTATAAAGTATGCGATGGATACATTATTTTAAATATCATATTTTCACTGCAAGTATATGTCAGTCCTTTAGGCAACTGCATGATTATTTTCTTTTTATTTGCAATAAATTTATATGCAATAAAAATGTTTTAAAAATCATACCATTTTCACTAGCTCGCCAAAGTCAGACCTAGAGGCTTTGCCAATGTTTGCTCACTTATGTGCCATTATTTCGAGATGCTTAGATGTTACCTTGATTAGTGTCAGAAAGTGTCTTTATGCATTAATATGCTGGTGGATATTGTGTTCGTGCTCTATATTGACACTATGTTCATTACTCCTTTTTTATTTTACAGTCTACTTGATCAAGATCTAGCAACGTTTGTGCTACAATAAATACTGTTAATAAATAATTCAAAAAGTGCAAGGGTGGTGCAATCACTCATTTTATATTAAAGTTAATGATTCACATTAAGGAAGCTTTTTATTAATCATAAGTACCTATACGACTGAATATATTAAATATGTGTAGTCATACTTCATAATTCATTTACAACACCTTATATAGCATGGTCTCTTTTTAGCTTTTTATAAAAATCACAGTTTACATTTCTCTATTGGCAGTTTCCACATTACACACTACAGCATCCTCGGCCCATGACCTCACAGAACTTTCCAGACAGGTGACTAATTACACAGGGCCTTATGTACTCGGGCCTTCTTAACCTTAACTGCCTGTTTATGCGCTTCAAAACGAGTGCTGGCCCTGGACGACTGACTGTAAAATGGCGCCGACCGAAACACTGTACCAAGACTTCTCAGGTGCAATTTGCGGACAAGGGTCCAAGGCGCGGCACAAACAGAGTTTATCTAATATTTACCTAGTAAATCTAAGCCTGATCTGGTGGTAAATCTGTTTGCACCACTCCCCCAGTAAACTTTTGCAAAGCACAAAAATTGTTGCAAATATTGGGCTGTAATTATAACCTAAGCCCATATGTTTGAAGTATATCAGTTTTCCAGACCTTGCATAACTTAGATATTGCTTTATGAAGTAAACAGTGGCCTTCATGAAACAAGATCATTGTTTGCGAGGCAAGGAGCAACAGCGCAGAAGGGATGTGTTGCCATGACACTGACATGAGTGTGAGCGGCCGCGTGAAGTCAACACCCTCAACTCTTACTTGACTTTTATAGAAGCACCCCTCAGAAAATATAATAAATACCACATGTCTCAGTGATATAATGTGAGCCATGCACAGAGCCACGATGATAGACTCCTAACAATATTATTAATGAATCGAATAAATCGTAGCATACACACTGCAGCAAATAGTAAAATCCTAGCATAGACACTGCAACTAATAATAATAGTATGAGAGGAGGAATGAGTCCAAACACTAACTACCTGATGTATATTTAGAAATAAGCCCCAAAAAATCACAGGTTAAAATTAACCTTGCCTTGTTAATCCTTGAAGTTCTGGTGTAGCAACAGATGTGTAGCTGCTTGTTCTTTACCACCAAAATCTACCATATCAGGCACATAACCTTTCCATTTGTTGCCGTCCTGTACAGGGGGGGCAACTCGGTACATAGGTTCGGAGTACCCAGGTGGGAGCTATGTGTGTATGAGAGGGGGGAGCAAGTCCAGTTCTAACAATACCACAAAACATCTTTAACCGTAAGGGTCGCCACCTCAATTGCCAGGTCCAGGAACCACAGATGTCCTGTTCAATAATGACTCATAGAGGACTGGCTATTCGCCATGCTCGATGTCTTCTGTGCAACATCTTCCTGATAAAAACAAGCATTGGCTTTGCCAATGGGTCTCGCCTATGCTAGAGCTATTGGCTTTGCCAATGTGTTTTAGCTATGATATACACCAGCTGGGGGATACTGTTCAGCATTGCTAAAAGTTAGTGGCATATAGGAGAGTGACGTGGAGTAGAGTGCAATGTCGTGGAGTGGCATAGAATGTTGTGGAGTGGCTTAAAGTGACGGAGAGTGGAGTAGAGTGCAATGGAGTGTCGTGGAGTGAAGTGGAGTGTCATGGAGTGACAGAGTGAAGTGGTGTAGAGTGTTGTGGTGTGTCATGGAGTTTTTGTGGAGGGAGTAGTGTGTCGTAGAGTTCAGTGGCATAGAGTGTCATAGAGTGGAGTACTGTCTCGCAGGGTGGAGTGGCAGAGAGTGTCATAGAGTGGAGTGCATTGAGCAGAGTGAGGTGGCATACAGTGGAGTAAAGTGATGTGGAGTGGCATAGAGGGAGTTGCGTAGAGTGGAGTAGAGTGTCGCAGAGTAGCGTGGCTTAGGGCTGAATAGATTGTCACAGAGTGGAGTGGCATAGAGTGGTGTGGTGTAGTAGAGTGGAATGGCATTGAGTTGAGCAGAGTGTTGTAGTGTCGTAAAGTAGAGTAGCGTAGATTGGAGTAGAGTGTCATAGAGTGACATCCAGTGGAGTAGAGTGTTGTAGAATGGAGTGGCATAGAGCGGAGTAGCATAAAGTGGAGGGGAGTAGAGTGGCACGAAGTGTCATAGAGTGGCATAGAGTGGAGTAAAGTGACAGAGTGGAGTGACGTGGAGTATAGTGGAGTGGCTTAGCTTAGAATGGAGTAAAGTGTCATGGAGTGGAGTAGAGTGGAGTAGAGGGGCATAGAGTGGAGGGCAGCTGAGTTGCGTGTTGTAGAGTAGAGTGGAGTGGAGTGGCATACAGTTGAGTGGCTTAGGGTGGAGTTGCGTATCACAGAGTAGAGTGGAGTGGCATGTCATGGCATAGAGTGGAGTGGCATGTCATGGTGTATAGTGGAGTTGCGTGTCATGAAGTAGAATGGAGTGGCGTGTCATAGAGTAGAATGGAGTGATGTGTCAGAGTAGAGTGGAGTGTCATAGAGCGGTGTGTTGTAATGTGGAGGGGTGTGTCATGCAGGTGTGCATAGTGGAGGGGCGCAGAGTGGAGTGGCGTAGATTGGAGAGGCATTTTGTAGAGTGGAGTGGCATAAAGTGGAGTAGCGTCTCATAGATTGGTGTAGAGTGGAGTGGTGTAGAGTGGAATGGAGTAATGTAAAGTATACATGGTGTGGTAGCCCACTGCCATTAAGACACACATTTTCAATTGAAATAACCATTATATTTGCACAGACATACAGCTTTACTGAAAAAACTATACAGCACACAAACGATAATGTGTGGAAATGGCATCACCTAATGTACTGATTTGTTTTGATTGTATTAAAATATTTGTTTCCACCACACTTTAGAATTACAACAATGTTGCTTCATTTGTGCTTTCCCAATGCAGATATATTCTGAAATATCTGAAGAGTTGTTTTATAGACATTTACATTTTTTGTTTTGTGCTAGAAAAAAATATGACCGTACAGCCTTTCTCCAGCACACCCCCAATACCCAGCATGACTGTCACATAAATCCTCTCACTTTGAAGTCAGTGTAAGAAAAGTAAACACCAAGCTCCCTTATAAGACTGCCTGTCATTTGACCCCTGTCTCTGAAAGCAAGCAAATGTGTCAAGATAAGAACAAGATTTAAAGGGCTGTTCACAGAAAGGGGCACTTGTGGAATAATGCAAAGGGCCCTGGTAAACAGACCATGCTCAACAGAAGTAACAAACTCAAGCTGGACAGGGTGAAACAAATAAAGTCAGCAAATAGAAAGCAAGCAAATGTGAGTTACGAACCACAAAGACAGTGGCAAGCAGTGGCTGGAATGCATTCTGGCCCCAAGATGTCTTTTTTTTAAAACACACATTATTTATGTTTGTTTTGTCGAGCCTTGTACAATCCTGGATATAGTTGGTACATAGTTGGATTAGAGGTACAGTTTTTCATACATATTGTATACCAACAAGTTACAGTTAGTATAAGGTTGCTATCTTGCATAATTTACCCATGTATACAGGCTTCAGTGTCATTCTGCTGGTGCAGGCTTATTATGTCTGAATACAATTGCAAAGTGATAACTGAATAATCCAACCCCTCCCTTCCCCCACCCTCTGAACTGGCTCACCCCGTTGATTATATTGACATGTGTTTCTACCTCAACTACCTTGTTACCTCGCATAGGGGCCCGTGCTTAGTAGGGCATTGTACTGTGCTTCTGACCCAGACCTAGATAAGTCTGTACCGTGTGGTCACAGAGCATAAAGACCACTCTTATGTGTCGTGTGTTGTGGGGAAGGGGGTGGGTTTGACGGCTTTGAACGCCTCAAGCATGAGGTCCCAGTCCATCGATATCGGATTCTTCTGTAGCCCGCGGCCCTCCTCTCGCCTTATGACTGCACTCTCTGCTCCCCCCAGCGGGCCACCTCCCCATGCCAAAGGTAAACCGCTAGGGGGGCGGGCCGACTTCCATCTCATTGTTATGGAGCGCTTAGCTATAAGAAAGGCTAGGTCGGTGAAGCGGAGCTGCACTTTCTGTGTTTTTGGGCGCCAATGCAGTCCCAGTATACAGCTTTCGGCTGTGTCCCACACAGTGAGGCCTGTGACCTTTCCTATGATGTGTGTGACTTCTGACCAGAACCCTCTAAGACGTGGGCAGGACCATAACATGTGTAAAATATCTGCCTCTTCTGCCTGGCATCTAGGGCAGTGGTACTGTGTGTTTGGATACATGCGCTGTAAGCGGTGCTGGGTGAGGTAGGCCCTATGGAGTATCATGTACTGTATCAGTTTAAATTTTGCGTTGCATGATACCTTTTTTGGGTATTCTAAGAGGGCGGCCCACTCCTTCTCTGTCAGCTCCTTTTCCACGTCTCTGGACCATTTGTCACGTAGTCCATTCAGGGAGGTTCCTGTGTGCGCCCGGGTTCCCTTGTATAGCCATTTTATGAGGTGGCACCCTTCACCCATTAGGTACATAGCATGTACCAATTCATGTGGCAGGGGCTCTTCCCTATCTGGAGCCCAGTGTTTCCTCACATAGCGGAGTATGACCGCGTGTATCATGAACAAAGTCTTTGGGACCTCGTACTCTCAGGCAAAGTTCTCATGGTCCATTAGGACACCATTATTAAACAGCGCTCCTACGGTGCTGACCCTTTCCTCAGTCCAGCTGAGTATGTTTCGTTTAGTGATAAAACCAGTGGGTGTGGGGATTCCTAATAAGGGAATGTTATTAGCGTATGGGGGGGCTGGCGCGTATAGTGTAGCGCCTTTTTCCTGTATGTGAGTGCTATGCGGAGAAGCATTGGGGCTCTTTTGGGGATCGTGCTCCGGGGCAGTAACAGGGTGTGTAGGGCTCCTCGGCTGAAGGCCTGTGTAGTATAACCCAGTTCATGCAGGTTGCACCCGGCGAGCCAGTACGATAGCCATTGAAGTTGGCTTGAGTAACAGTAGGCACGATAATCCGGCACCCACATCCCGCCTCTGTCCGTCCGTCCGTCTCCAGTTGTAGTTTGGTGAGTCCCACCCTTTTGCAGCCGTTCCCCCAGACGAGGTCCGAAAGTAGTGTATCTAGTATTTTAAACAGGGAGGCAGGGATCAATATCAGTAAGTTTGTAAAGAAATATAACAGACGCGGGAGAACCACCATCTTAGAGATGGCTATACGGCCCATAACAGAGAGCGGTAATGATGTTGCCTGGGAGCGCAGCACCCTCACTGCTCTGGTCAGATTGCCCTCCAACAGATCCTGGGGGGTCCTATAGATTTGGATGCCTATGTATTTGAATGTGTGCTTGGCAACTGAGAGAGAGAGATGTCTAAACCGAATTGTGTCTGGGCGCTCGCCAGGGTGAAAGAAGAACGCTTCTGATTTTGTTTCATTTATGGCGAGGCCTGAGATATGTTCAAAGTGTTGAAAAATACTTGGCATCGGCTCTAGGTCGCCAGTCAGGTCGTTGGAGTATGTTATTAAGTCATCTGCATATGCTGACAGCACGTGTGCAGTGCTGCCCATTTTAATTCCTATATGCCCTGCGTCCCTCCGCAGCTTGAGAGCGAGAGGTTCTAATGCAAGTACGAAGAGTAGCGGCGACAAGGGGCATCCTTGGCGAGTGCCCCTGCCCACCGGATATGGGCGCGAGATGTGATTTCCGGTGCGCACTCGCGCCATGGGGGCCGTATACAGGAGCTTTACCCATTGCAGGCATGCTGTTGGTATGCCAAACTTTCCCATGGCCTTTACCATGTACTCCCATTTGAGGGTGTCAAAGGCCTGTCTCAGGTCCAGGGAAATGCATCCTGCATTCAGGCGCTCGATTGGAGTGGCCTCCATGACATGGTACAGGCGTCTGATATTTAGGGATGTACTGCGCGCTGGGACGAAACCGCATTGGTCCATATGGATTAGTTTTGGTAGGTGGGGAAGTAACCGGCGTGCCAATATTTTGCTTAATATCTTATATTCTGTGCCAAGGAGCGACAGTGGGCAGTATCCTGCTATGTTCTTGGGGGCTCGCCCCGGTTTCGGGAGGGGCACCACCAAGGCCTGCATGGTGGAGAGTGGGAGGTTTCCCATGTCCAGGGCGGTTTGATACAGTCGTTCCAAATGGGGGACCAGTTTGTCTGAGAATGTGTCGAAAAATTCTATTGGCAGGCCATCTAAACCTGGGGCCTTATTAGGTGGCAGCTCCTGGATGGCCTCTTTAATTTCTGCTCTGGTGATCGGGCCTGACAAGTCGCCCTGGGCTGCCCGTGTAAGTTGGGGATAGATTAGGTCGGCTAGAAAGACGTCCATGGGTTCACTCACTGCTTCCGTCGAGGTTTGGTATAGGGTCTCATAGTTCACACTGAATGCCTCGTTTATTGCTTGCTGTGTGTTCACAGTGTCTCCTCTAGGCGTGGTTATTTCAAGTATTGGGGGGAGGGGGGTGCGTCTCTCAGTAGCGCTCCTGATTTGTCTGCCTCCGCATGTTTCATCTGGGTATAGGATCTGTAGTCCATGACCCTGAGGCATTCCAGCAGATCGGCGTGCTGTATACGTGCCTCCTGCAGCGGCGCCGTTTTAGATGGGTCGCTTGC
The DNA here is from genome assembly GCA_963921515.1 of Calotriton arnoldi. Lineage (NCBI taxonomy): Eukaryota > Metazoa > Chordata > Amphibia > Caudata > Salamandridae > Calotriton > Calotriton arnoldi. The sequence continues at coordinate 142,095 of CAWUFW010020260.1, read as the reverse complement.
TGCTTCCTGCTCTAATTTGCTCATGCTGTTTTCAACAGATTTGAGATTTGCATGTATTTCTTGTCTCGCCCCCGTTTTGGTACCGATAGCAGTGCCCCGTATGACTGTTTTAAACGCATCCCACTCTATGAGGCGCGAGGAGGCCGAATTGGTGTTCTCCGTGAAATAATTGGTAATGGCCGATGACATAGTATCCCGAAAGACGGCATCTTCTAGTGTTTGGGGCCATAGTTTCCAGGTGGAGACCGGTGTGAGGATCCTGCCCCATGTATACCCAGTCACTTGCCGTTGCAGCTGTGCTATTTGTTCCGTATGCTCTTTGTGTTGTGGTAGCATTTCTGTCAGGGTTAGTTTGTTGGCCTTTACCGTGGTTGCTAATTTATCGTGGTTCGCTTTGAGAAGGGTAAAGCCGGTAGTCAGTGAGCCTATTTGCTGTTCTATTGCCTTTCGTGAGTCTCTGACCTCCTGCAGGATTAAGTCCAGCTTATCCGGGCTGACTCCATATTTGTAGGTGGGATGCAGCTGAGAGGAAGGGTTTGGGTGGTGTTGTCTGCTTCTTCTGGCTGTTGCGTGCTCGTGGTGGTTGCATCCAGCAGCTTTCCTTTTTGTCGCCCCATGATTTCACAGTTGCCGGTTCTGGTAGTGAGTAGGCTCTGTTGGGCTTTCAGGGTGGCCGTGCTCTCCGGTGCTTGAGGTCTTTGGTGTCGGCGTGTGTGCTAGTCAGGGCACAGTTACCGTCCTTTCCACTGTCACCGTGTTGGGGTTAGGGGCGTCAGGCGCTCCCGCCACGTGCACCTGTCCTACTATTGCATACAGTGCTGGGAGTGCTGTGGAATTAATTTGTAGGCTTATTTCTTCTGGTGTTCAGGTATGCAGCCCTGGTTCCTAGTCACGATGCAGGTATAGAGCCCATGGGGTGTACTCAGGACTGCGCTCCACGCGTCACCCTCACCTGCTGGCGGCCCACTGCTTCTGTTCTTGTAGGCTCTGGACTCGTTACCTCTGAGATGCTTTAAGGCAAGACCATGCTGCATTATCTCTGTCCTCCGGTGGCACCGCTCTGGACTTGTAGGCCGCAGCGTGGGGCCCAGGCGTCTGCACCGGCCTCAATTTATGCTTCGCAGTGCTCGGGGTGCACACAAGCGGGCCCACCGTGCCTCCAGCCACTCTCACCGGTTCTGGATCCTCCGGCGGCGGCGCTGGTTCTTGTCAGGGTGCCTATGCCTCCATCTCAGGTCGCTGCTCCCAAATGCCGTCTCATTTACATTCTGCGGCACAAAGACGCCTCACCAGGCCTGATGAGGGTGCTTAGGTATTAGGCCGTAACTTAGGCCTCCGGTGGCGCCTCCTAGATCTGAGTTGTAGGCCGCGACTTGGAGCCCAGGCATCGGCACCGGCCTCGATTTATGCTCCGCAGGGCTCGGGGATGCGCACAAGCAGGCTCACCGCGCCTCCTGCCGCTCCCGCCAACTCTGGATCCCCCGGCAGAGGCACCGGGTCTCATCAAAGTGCCTATGCCTCCATCTTAGGCTGCTGCTCCCATCCGCTGTCCCATTAACGTTCTGTACCACAGAGGCGCCTCTCCAGGCCTGATGAGGGTGCTTGGGTATGAGGCCGTAACTTAGGCCTCCGGTGGCGCCTCCTAGATCTGAGTTGTAGGCCGCGACTTGGAGCCCAGGCATCGGCACCGGCCTCGATTTCTGCTCCGCAGGGCTCGGGGATGCGCACATGCAGGCTCACCGCGCCTCAAGCCGCTCCCGCCAACTCTGGATCCCCCCGCAGCGGCACCGGGTCTCATCAAAGTGCCTATGCCTCCATCTTAGGCTGCTGCTCCCATCCGCTGTCCCATTAACGTTCTGTACCACAGAGGCGCATCTCCAGGCCTGATGAGGGTGCTTGGGTATGAGGCCACAGCTTAGGGCCCAGACGTCAGGAGTCAGCCTCTGCACCAGCCTCCCCCCCAGTCTGGGGCTCAGATCGCACCCACGGTCGGAGCTCCTCGTCCGATCTCCCCCCCGTCATCAGATTCGCCACTCCACAGCGTTGCTCCGCATGCCCCTGATCTGTATCTGGCACCTCCGGGTACTGCGGCGAGTGGGCTCAGGGCATCCCGACCCTCTGCACGGCACACCGGGCCCGGTTCTCTTCAGGCAGCGGCCTGTCTCCCAGGTCAGGCCCAATCAGGGCCGGGAGGACACTATGGCTTCGCAACCCTCAGCCACAGTCTTCTGTTGGAGCACCGGGGGCTTGCCAGGTAGGGGGCTCCACGGCAGCACGGCACGGGGGGAGGCAGGTCGACTCCGACGGGGTACCGGAGGCCTCTGCTGTTCCGTCACTGTATCTCGACCCCGGATCCCTCGGGAGGATTATCTACCTCACCTCTCGGCAGCGGAGGGGTCGCAGCAATCGCCCTCCGTCCTCGCCAGTGGCGTCACTCAGTTCCAGTACACCACCGCCGCTCCATCCCCGGGCGCAAACGCCCCGGTGCATGTGCGGCGCCCGGTCTCCGCCATCTCCGGGATTCAGTAGGTCGCCGGTGTTTTTGGATCAACCGCTTGGTGCTCCTTCTGCGCCGCTACATGCTGGTGGGTGCTGCATTCATGGATGGCCCCCAGCTTCGCTTGATATTGCAGGATATTCAGTCCGGACACGGAGCTAAATTGCGACCGCCATGTTCGGCGGTGAGCCACGCCCTTTCGGCCCCAAGATGTCTTTAGCAAACCAGACAGCTGGGTTGACCTAAAAATTGGCTCTCATAGTTATCGATGACCACAGAGGGAAACTGATCCAATTGTATTACAGAAGAACATATGCCATGGATATCTGGATAGCAGTTGCATTGCTGTCACTCGTTTAGGGTGAATTTCTCTTTTTCCATCATGTCTGTCCTGGTGCGCCACATTTACAAGCCTTGAGGTACCACCTCTCCTTAATGTTGGATCTCCACATCTCGAAGCTTGGATCCTATACCCTCCCAAATGAGTTTCATAAAAGGTATCATCATACACTATTCATGATAAATGAATCAATAAGGCAAAGTTTAATATAATGTGAGTTGATACAGACGACTAAGGCCCTGATGACGAGTGGGTCAATGGTTTCTGACCCCTGTGTAAACCCCTGTTTTTACAGGGGTTGGACGTACGAGTTAGGTGGTATTTACTGCATCCAGTAATTACTCGGCGTGTTAAATATCTCACCCTTTATTAAATTTTGGCACGTCAAAGCTGCCAGAATTTAACAGGTAAAAGTGCACTATAAGTACTGTACCATGAGGATTTTGGTGCAATATGCACTAAACTCTGCATGTTATTCCCCAGAAACTCACAATAGGTGCTATTTATCACACCCAATAAATAACATAACTCAGGGTATCATTATTTATCTGGTTTGATAAAAAGTACCTGGATTTTGACAAACTCGGAATCAAGGCTAAACTGTCCAGTGTCCTGCAAGATATAATACATTTGTGGTAGCCCTAGGTCCCCAGTGTAGAAAACATACTTCTATACTGAGTGTGTGGTAGGTTAAGTAGGGCTAGCCTCTTAGATATATAGCCATGGTCTCACTTCTGCCCTCTCACTCACTTTTTGGTTGCCCTAAAGCTTAACCTGGCCTGTACAACCCACTCACTGCTACCCTAGGAGTCATTCAGATCCTCGCCCATCTCCAGCTCTCTCTGTTGCTGCATAAACAGGAAGCCCCCGAATGTAGCTGGCTCCCCATCTTCCTTCATGCTGGAATTCCCTACAGCTAAGCTCCGTCCTTTGGTCACCAAGCCCATCCCTTGTTCATATAGACCCCATGTCAATCTGGGACAATCCTGCATTATGACTTCACAGCCTACCCCGCAGGGGCATCTGGGCTGATATCAGAGTGGTCAAGGTGAACATCCCCTTCTCAACTCCCACTCCACTGAGTCTTCTCAAACACTCCCACTTGAGACATAGACTGACACACATCCGCAGGTGCCCTACTAATTCGACTCCCAGATGTGCTGACACTCAACCAGGCTTACTCACTGTCCACCCGTTGCAACACCCCTGACAATGAGCATGAGGCCTGCTCTCTGTTCAGCACCAAAGAAAAGCAAAAGCATGCAGCCAATCACATTTCTTAGTCACAAACCATAGGAAGGTTCGAATACACTGCATATGTACACATTTGTGAATCCCAGACAACATAAAATTGTAATTATGCCATTATTTTTAGGTACTTGATTGAGAATGGACTAAGCTCTAAGAAGCAGGGGAGCCCTTTACGGATAGCAGTTTTAGTTTTTCTGGAGTGGCCTTTTGAAGCAAACTATTACATTGGGGTACCTTGTGATTATAGGGAAGTGCACGTTCAGAAAGTGCCACCCCACTTCTCAATTCATGCCTGCCCTACATGGAATATTCATACCTCTGTACAGATTGGAGTGAGCACGGGACACATATTGTCTTGTTCGGTGATTGATGCCTCCATCTGCAGGGAGGAGAGGGCTTGTGGCCAAGTGAACACCATGTTACTTTGCCAGCCCCCACCACCATGTGTCACCTCCGCACCAACAGATTTTGGGATGGAACCTCCCCTCATTGTCTATACTCACAGCAGCAGCGATCCCTGGTGAAATTGCACCTCTGGCCCTCCTTAGTGGCTTCCGCTGGAAATGCAGGTCTGTACAATGTACACACAACCCTGCAGTTCTTCCTTTAACCCTCCCAACAGAGTGAGGGGGCATAGGCCGAGGACTGATGGTACCTGCCTGAACAGTTCATGTCTTGTACATCACAGTGTTAACAGCAGTGGCTCCTCCACAATGGCGGAGGAGCGTTGCCCCACTGACTCAGAGCCAGCAGCTGAAAAATAAAACGATATTTTATTATTGTTTTATTTTTCAGCTGCTGGCTGACCCAGCGTGTGCAGGGAGGGGTCAGGCCGGGCCATGGGAGAGGGTAGGAGGAGTAGTAGATGTATACTTCTAAGTGTGCATGTCAGTTTGGCCGGCCGTATTAGGCTGGCCAAACTGACATGTGCACTTAGGTTTATCCAACCCAGCTGTATTGCACAGCCGGTTTGGAGAAACAGCACAGACTCCCTGTGCCTGAGCGAGCGTTACCCCAGCCCACTCAAGCCAATCCCCACACTGCTTTTATGCTTGAGAGCAGTGTGGGGATTGGATGGAGAGTCCGTGATGCTGTCCCAGGGACTGCTGGGACCAGGGCCTGGCAGCAGAGGAGCGCGAGGCGGCCGGCAGCACCAGGTAAGTGGTTTTTAACTTTTTTATTATTAACCCTCCTGCCGCGCACTACCCCTGTACGCTTCCCGCTGGCCCCCTCTCCCTCACGCACCCTCTCCACCCGCCCCGACGATATTTATCTGTGTCGGCCGCCACTGAGTGTTAATGACCCTGTACACTGCTCGCAGTGCATCTGTTCTGCATCTGAGAGATGTTTGCACTGCAGTTGCCCATGCAGTACTTGCCCTGCACTGAAGAGAGAATGGTGCACTGATGATGCCTTTGTGGTTCTCATGTTCTTCGAAGGGAGAACGTGCTTCTGGTCTCGGTGGTGTACATGTTCTGTAGCTCAGTGATGATTAACTGCTAGTCCCCATGCTGACCATGCACTGCGTCTCAGGGAAAGTTATACTGATGCTGATCAGTAACACATAGAATAACCTAACAGACATATAGTAACATTGAGTAACGTACATGATGCTTATTCAGAATAGCAAAGCTTTGATCTTCCAGCAATAGGTCAGTAGGAGAGGAGCGTGTGGAAAAAGACAATGGTCCACCCCAAATCAACCATTGCAATTGAGCTACAAAAAGATCTAGGGTATGCACCAATAGAAAAAAGAACCAACAACACCCCTTCTTCCATGGTATCAAAAGACAGTACAGTATATGAAAGCACCTAATAGGTAGCACATGGAAAGAGAGTATAAATTTTAGTGATCAAGTCAAGCTTAATATGTTATGCTTAATGTACACAAAGTTCTGTTAGTATTGAATGTTAAAGACACAAAAGGTGATGGGAGGATGCTTGCAATGGGAGGATGCTTGCAATAAATGTAACCAGTGGCAATCGCTCAGGGTAGCAGTCCAACCCATTGTTCTTTTGCCACCCATGCCACCTCAGTTTGGACCCAGTCATATGCAAATCAGTCTTGACCCTGCTCCTCATGGGAACAGTCCAGCCTGCACTGCCAGGCCAGGTCCTCCCTGAACTGGAGCACAAGCAACCCAAGACCGATTTCGCCCTGATTGGGGCTCTTCAGTTAGGCGTAGCTTGGTTCCAGTGACACAATGAGCAAGGGACCCACATCTGGGCATACCTTTGGCCACTTAGGGTGGTACATTAATCACACAAAAGGTGATGGGAGAATGAAGGCAATAAGCCTAACCACTGGCAATTGCTCATGTGCTGGATCCATCAGTTGCAACCATTCTCAGCCAAAAGCTACTTAAAGATCTGACGAAGCAGCGCCTGCACGAGGGAAGAGCTCCAATAATTAGCTCAATGGTGGAATTGAATGAAAACATCATCTGGCCCAATCTTTTAGGTTTGATACACAAAGAGCTAGTTTTTTTTGTTTTTTAAATGTTCCTCTATTGGCTTTTCTCAGCTGAAGCTATAGCATGCACTTAACAATACACAGTTTGCAAAGTGAGCAAAACTCAATATCCAGGCTCGTGGTCAGCCTTGAGATTCGTAAAGTGACTCTGAACATCACTCTATCACTGAAAAGACTGCTCTTCATAACACAAAGTACTACTGTACCCCTCAATACACACCTGGCCAGGAGACACCAAACCAAGTCGATGACGTGTGCGCTATTGAAGAACTCTGGCTTACAGTACACCAAACCAGCAATAATCCACTTCCTGTCCAAGAACTCAGAGGAAGTCATCTTGCCCAAAGGCCATCTTCTGAAAAAAGCATGGTGCCTCTGTGGGGAAAGCCTGAAAGCAGACTTGCAAAATCAGCACCACATGCACCCCCTACCTAAGTACCACTTAATCATGCACATTCCCTACCTGGACCCAATCAGGGGAGGTTTAACTAACCAGCATGACATTTGTAGCGGGTGTGATTACTCGACCTATTCAAACATGCAGTGCTCAGTTAACATCAGTGCTCAATTTGAGCCGGTGGTTTCCGGTGCTCAGCACCGGCACTTAATCATCAACACCGGTGCTTTAGGCACGGGGAGGTTAAGTGATTTGCCCAGAATCGCAGGATGTTGAGCCAACACCGAGACGCGAACCTGGTTCCTTGCTGCCGAAGTCGGCAGCTCTGGCCTTTATGCCACATCCTCTCCCCACTTTCATGGTTCTGTTTTAAGCAGCGCTAACAGGAGAAATGGGCTGGTGCAAGCTGCCTCCTGACGAGAGCCCAGACACTTATTTTTTTACAAATTAACCACTGGTTAACATGCACCCTATACTTTCTCTGATCACTCACAGCACGATGACAATCTGCTACCTGCTGGTTCACCTTGATTTTCCACTATTCCTTCAATTATTTAACATTATGCCATCTCCATAAAGTGTTTTCTCACAATGAGCTAACAGTTTAACACCATAAATTTCTATTAATTTGTAAATAATGTTATACTGTTGCATTCCTTGTTAAAGTTTTCCTTCTCAAATCGCCATCTTGTATTCTGATTCACAAAAGACCAATGGCCAAAAGAGATTAATAAACTTGAATAGCAAAGTGTAGATCTGGCATTACTTGATATATATTTGATGCAAAGGACCAAGGTTTGGTGCTGGGAAGGATTCCATCTCCGGTTGTGCTCCATGGGGGTGGGGGGTTGGACAACTCTGGAAATGACAACGTCTGTCATAGTGTTAAACTGGCAGAGGCTACAGCTGGGCCCTATTTACTCAAGAGGTGCATTGAGTTCATGGTGATCTTTGTTGTTTTTAACACCTACCTTCAACATTGAATGTCTTACGTACACCTCGGATTTCCTGCACTCCGGCTCCACATGCGATAAAATGCCAAGGTGGACTGTGAGAGCAGGGGGACTCCTCCGTTGGAGCGGAGGAGCGTCGCCCTACTTAATTACCTCAAAGATGAAAAATAAAATGGTAATTCATTACCATTTTATTTTTCATCCTCCCGTCCCGAACGGAGTGTCAAGACAGGGGCGGGCCACTGCTGAATGACAGCAGCAGGGAGGAGGGTGGGCTGATTGTGCACTTTTCAAAGTGTGCATATCCCATTGGCTGGCCATCTTGTGACAGCCAGCCACCCATGCGCACTTTGAAAGCTCTAACCCAGCTGTCTTAAGACACCTGAGTTAGAGTAAGTGCAGGGCTTCATTGTCCCCAATAGCTGCGAGTGAGCCTGCTCCCTCCAATCAGGACACTGCTCTCACAGCATGAGAGGAGCCCCAGGATTGGTGCCTGCACTGCATCCAGTTCCTGAGACGAGTTCCGGAGCGGAGGACGGAGGACATCGTTTCAGGTAAGTGTTGTTTTTTAAATTAATTTTTGAGCACGTGCCCACCCCCCATCCAGGTAGATGCCAGCCGCCACTGGAGAAGAGTGTTCAGACCTCAATGCAAAACAACTTTACAGCTTCTTATTAGTGTCGTGCATGGTTTTTGGAGGGCACAATTGCCAGTGGAGTGGCCTCTTGCTGCTCACTTAGAACCCGGATTAGTAACAAAGATTGTAGTGCAGAGGGAATGTCCAGGTGGAGCTAACGAGTCTAAGGTGAGGAGCCAGGCTCTTACAGTACTTTAAAGAGAGATGTGCTTATCCCTCCTATAATTTTAAGGAAAGCTTGGTAGTTTGAGCTGTAAATCTATGGCTGTGGGACAAGTTGCAAAGGACTCAAACTTCATTTACATCGTGACCTCGGAAGTTAGAAGGGGTAAGTATTCTTATACACCAAACTTCAGTCTTCACTGACACTGAAAAGCTTACTTCATAACTTACAAACCAGATTCAGACCTACAAGAAGAATGGAATTGCTCCTTACAGACCTCGTCTGAGACGACTTTCAACCCTGGAAGACAACAAACAGGCGATCCAACTCTTGTGAGATCTCTCCGACATGTTTCACAGAAGGTCACGAACAGCTTCTTTCTTGATTTTTCAGATGGATTGGAATTACTGAAATGGCTCTGAAATGGGTCAAAATCTCATTTATGCATCAGTGCCAACAGGTCTGAATTGGTCAGTTAGATTACAACATTCAGAAGGCAACATATAGTAATTCCATAATTATCTGCACTCTCCCTCTTTATATTCAGTAATCATAAAACTAAATATTTGCTTCTCAATGAACACAGAAAATAATGAATTATATCTGTGGCCAGAGAAAGGATAGGAGAATCAACCTAATGCCTTCCTGCACCTAGATCACGTAATTGTTTGAAGAAGAAGGCTTTCCTGTATGTGAAAAAATAGGAGTGAGACGGATATTCACTCAGTGGGACGTTTCCAAAATACCTCAGTGTTATTCAGTTGTCCCCATTTGCCTAGGCAACCCAGCTGCACCTTCTCAAATTACAAACGTGGGACTCTTCAGTGATTCTCAGTCGTCTGGTGCGAGGGAAGAACCCTTCGAGTGGGATAGAATTAAACTGGCCTTCACACTTTGGTGACCATCCTACCCCAAAATCAGTAGGCAAAAACATTGGCATTTGGATCGATGACAAAATGACAGTGGCGACTCAAGCAAAAGAAATTGGCATCAATATGCTTTGGCATATTAAGACTACTCAGAAAACTGCTTAGATGGCTACCAGAGACATCACGCAGATTAGTCATACGGGGTTTAGTCATCTCAAGACTTGACTATGTGAATCCTCTGTACCTGGACAGCCCGAAGTCAGTTTTAAAAAGACTTCAAGTTATCCAAAATGCTGCAGCATGGATACTATTGAAGATTCCCAAATGCCAGTCTGCCACTACTGCCCTAGCAAGCCTTCATTGGCTGCCAGTACTTAAGATGATACACTTTAAGGTACTGTGTATGGCCCACAGAGCGATACATCTAAGGGGTCCTAAATTGATTCAAAATCTTCTTACTCCTTATAATCCTGCATGACTGCTGCGGTCCAACAATCAACACCTCCTCGTAGTTCCAAGGATAATGAGGGCCAAGAGTGGCAAGAGGTCCTGCTCCTTTCTGGTACCTAAACTGTGGAATACTCTCCCTCTGAACCTAAGACTTACCAAATCTGAATTAGCTTTTAGGAAATTGTTGAAAACCTTTCTATATTAGTCTACACTTCCAGCTGTAGGAAATCTGGTTGTTATAGCGCTAGGAAGCCCTATCAGTAGGCTTCGCGCTTTACAAATGAGTGTGAATAGATTAAAATTCTGAGATGCCCTCTGACACAGCAAGTTTAGAAAGCAGTGAAGTATATAAACTGCCATCAAAACTTGCTCAGTAACGCAAATTGTCCAGTTATTTCAGTTGATCCATTGTACCACAATGGACGGAGCTCTGATCCACCCACAATAGGTCTACTGTGATGTCATCCATACATGCCTCCTCAAGAAGCTGATCCTGAAACTACAGTAAACACAGAACAAAGTAGAAAAGCTGTATCTCAACCAGAGACAGCAAAAACCTTGAGACAATCACTCTGCAAGACATCAATTGACTTCCGGTAGAGCAAAATATTAACTTAAAGGTCCTGTAGACCATGGCCCAGGCCTTCCAGGGGAGAAGCCCTGCATATCTTTAAAACCTGCCAATCCACTGTGCCCTCTCCAAGGTCCTCAGAGCCAACAAAACAATATTGATCCTCCAACAAACGGCGAATCAGAAGATATACAGCTAGAGGACCCTGAAAACACATGGACACAGATCTGGAACAAGCTCGGACATTTGCTCAAAGGCCAAAAAACTGCTTGAGATTCAAGGAAAAGTTTAAAAGCATGACCTTCAAAGTAGCATTCAGCATAAAAAACTACAGACTGATCCAGCAAATTTCCTCATATTGCAAACAAAAACACATTTAACAGAAAAGTGCTAAAACCAATGTTAAATAACACTTATATTTGTAGGCAATTTGTAGTAGGTAATCATATTTAGACAATACGAATATACATAAGAAATATTAATATGCTGATTTAAGTTAGCTCAACTGTCGATGCCATTAATTATTAACTGCAAAGTAATACACTATATTTGAAAAGTCTGTTTTTCCCCTTGAGCTGTTGTTTGCTTGAACGGAATGTCTATTCTTTTTCCCTTTTGCTGCAGATGCTGTTACTTTCCAGAAGCCTTCAGTTAGTTATTGAATAGGCATTTGTTTTGTATTAAACGACTGATGGTAAGGTTCTCACCGGAAGGAGAAGAGACAACAGGAAGGATGATTCATGGGAAGAACTATGTGAACCCCAAAAATGTGGACTAAGTATCTTTTTAAGGACTTCTGTGTGTGGCCAATTGTGAAGGGGTGCGAGACTGGGAAGTTTATCTGTTCCCAAGGGTTAAATTGAAATCCGATTGGATGTTGCAAATGAAAAAAGTGAAACATGTTATCATCTAGAATATTGTGTGTTTATATTAGTGCGCGTTCCTAAAGTAGAGGGGGGCTTCTCTCACTCACGTAGGCTGGAGATCCATCTCTGAGTCTCTTGAGATCATACCTCTCTTCATGGGAGATTGTTTAGCCTATTTCTTTTTTCTCACATATCTCCTGATTTATAGCTGAGAATACTTTCTGGCTTGATCTTTCTCTTAATTAATTTGAAAAGGCTTTATGCTTATGCATTTAATCTCTCATCAGAACTTTTTATTGGGTATCTGAACTGACACTTTATTCTATTCCATTCTAATTTTATTTAGATTAGGGAAATTCCTTTATGAAACATGCTTTTTTTTTTTTTTCTTCCTCATTCACCTCAGGGTCAATGTCCATTCCTTCCGCCCTTTTACGAGAGTGTAAACAACCACCTGCGGGCATTCCACAATGAGCATTATCTTGTCTGCGGTTATCTCTCTCACAGTGTTAATTTCACACCGGCAGCTGCCTTAAGTACAACCGAAGGGGCCCTGCAGCAGACCAGAGAGTTTTTTACCGGTGTAATCATTGGACAGATTCATAATTCATGTATCTTCATGTATCCTCATTACCCCCTGCATCTTGCGGCACCCTTTCTGGACCAACACTCCATATTTGCAAGGGATTCCAAAATCCTTTCCTCTTGGAGTCTTTCCCTAGCAGGTCCATCCTAGACATATATGAGAGAGAGACTCCAACCAATCTGAATGCTGCGGTGGGATACCTCCCACCCATTTACGGCAGATTTCTCTTCTAGCAAGTAGGATTGCATAGAACAGCAAGTCTCTAAGAAAGCCCATAAGGCCATCCATCACACCAAAAATAATCAATGATAGGCTTACCTTAATTTGCAGACCCAAAATACCTGATATACAGGCACATGCATCAAAAGAAAAACCGGTCGCAAACGGCCAGATTCTCAGAATCTGCCCCTTTGCGACCGGTATTTTTGCATTTGGGATGCATCATCCCAAATGTAAAAATCGCAATTTAAGTAATCTCTAAATTGCGATTACTTAAATTGCGATTGCATTTAAGGAATCGCAAATTGAGATTCCTTAAATGCAATGCAACAAAGTAAAAAAATTAGCGATTTCGCTACTAGGGGGCGCAATTTACCATGAAGTTGAACTTCATGGTAATTTGCAAAAACTTTGAGAAATGCACTAAAGTGCATTTTACAAAGTTGAAGGTTACACACACACATGTCCTTGGGACATGTGTGTGCGCAACATATGTGCACGGATCAATTTCAGGGGTGCAACAGGGTGTCCTTTTGACACCCCTGCACCCTTGAAATTGCATGCGCAATTTGCAAGTACCTATTGGTACTCGCAAATAGCGCTCGCAATTTCCCAATGATTCCTAAGCGCCTGTAGGCCCATAGGAATGAATGGGAAGCCATTCCTTATTTGCGACTCGAAATTTGCGGGTCGCAAATAAGGAATGTGAAGGAATCGCTATTATTATAGCGATTCCTACATGCATAGGATTTTGTGAATCCTTAATTGCGAATCCTTAATATTCGCTATTAAGCACTCGCAAAATCCTAGCTTGATGCATGTGCCAGATAGTTGTTTCCACTTCGTCCCAAAACCCTCCGATTCCTGGGCATTGGTAGAACATATGGACATCTGTCGCTTTTTCAAGGCCACATTTTGCACAGCAGGTTCGACTTCCCATCCCCATCTTTGACAGCTTTTCAGGTGTTATGTATGCCCTGTGGAGTGAGAAAAGGTGGTTTCTCCTTAAAAAAGCAGGTTTGACAATGAGATAAAGTGTATGCATCGATACTTGCCAAATATTTTGTAGAAACATGCTTGCTTTATTATTATGTTATTATCTGTTATACTTAAAAATATTTTATTCTTTATTATATTGAAATATTGATTATTGGATTATATTAATTTCTGATGCTGATGCTTAAATGACTAATAATTATTGAATAAATAATGAAAACTTAAGAAATTGAAAAATAAAACACTTTAACTTACACAAATTCTCCTTATTGGCTGTACTAAAAGCCTCTAGTGATTTTAATGCCTATATGGTTTGATGTAGATGGGCACTCCTTTTCTCTTCTCCTTGTCGACGAACATAGGTCCATACGACTAATGGCGGGAGTTATTTAATGATTACAACTGAAGATTAAGGGCCTGATTTAGATCTCGATGGACGTGTTACTCCGTCACAACGGTGACGGATATTCCGTCTGCTGAAATATAAATCCCATTATATCCTATGGGATTTATATTTTGGCGGACAGGATATCCGTCACCGCTGTGACGGAGTAACCCATCTGCCAAGATCTAAATCAGGCCCTAAGATACAGAAAACCCTGCTTCGTCAGGACTACCCATCATATCCTAATGTAACCACTCACTTATTTTACTAGCCAAATGTCCCCCTTTTGTCTGCACCAGTACTATGGATCCTGAGCACCGACTTCACCAAAGTCAAAGAAAATGGTTGGCCAGTAAACCAGACACCCAAGGACGTCCTTTCTGGAGCCCAGGCATCACTCAATGTTTGTGAAGGTCCGAAATGCATATTGAGGTAGACAAAAGGCAACAAGTACTGCCCACAACAAAATACCCTGAATAAATAAATAGTTTCTGTGTCATTAGCATATTTATGGAATTTGGAACCATAGTTTGCTTTTGACTAGAAACTGGGATTGTATAGTTGTAACATCTCTATAGAACTTCCCTACCCCTTGGTAAGGCCCCAAAGCTCTTCACAGGTGGTCGGGTAAGTTGCTGCTCCGTTTTTTGTGTAAGGCTGGAGGAAGACGTTGTTTGAGGGGTCTCGGGGCAATTGTGAGCATTCTGATCGTGCGCGAGGCCCGGAGCGCGTGCTCCACAGTTGATGCACAGTACTTAACTGAGCTGTGGTTAAAACGGTATCGCATTTTCCCTCTCATGAAGATCTTGTTTTCAACAATCCATTACCTTATCTCGCCGCCATTAATGATGCTGAAAGTGGAACGAGATAACATGCTCAAATTGCCAGAGGAGCGCTGTATCATCAAAATGACAGGATTATTAAACAAAGATTACTTTGGACAGAGCTCCGAGCTCGAAGTTGCCCGCGCAGTTTGCCACTGTGTTCACGTTTCTTTTTCATCTGTTCACTTAACCCTGATGTGAAAACAGATTAGGAGTTCAGCAGCTTTCACCTGTGTCTTACCAGTTATTCATCAAAGGGATTTCCTTCTATAAAAATCCAATAAACAAGCAGATAGCCATCGTAGTGTGAGCGCAATCTAAAACAAACACTGTGTAGAGATATTGTTAAAGAAAGCAATGAGCACGCTGTCAGATTTCGGCTGTAAACGCAGTGGATGCGAAATCATGACTGTAAAAAGATGAGCTTGTTCATGCTGACAAACAGACCAAGACAGTCCTTGTATTGTTTTTAACATTGTATAGCGCTTGCTACCCCTATGGAGGGGCGCTGACAACGCTTATGTAGCATTCTAATCAATCAATCAATCAATCAATCATGTCACTTATAAAGCGCACTACATACCCGCGAGGGTCTCAAGGCGCTGGGGGAAGAGGGGGGTGGTGCTGCTACACCACAGAGGGTGTTTGGTGGGAAGTGTGTTGTCTGTCTTTGTTTTGATGACATGTGGGAAGTGTTTCCATGTCGTGCGTGATGAGCACGGAGGTGTGGTTATTGTGTTATGTGAGACAGCGCTTAGAAGTGCAAGGGCTGAAGAAGTTTGATAGATAGGGGTGCAGTTTATGGCTTTCACTAAGCAGACAGCTTTGAACAGCTCTGCAGGTCCCTTCATGGTATTGCTTATGCACATAGCCCACTTACCTGGGTACTGCACTGGGATGTCCGTTCTGCGATATCTTGTTTAAAGTTTATGGTCCTGAATGGTGGAGAGATCTGCTGTAATGGACTTGGGTAATATCATCCCATATCTGAATGTCACTGTGTGATGTCAAGAAGTGGTCAAAGTATACAGTCTGTTGGGATCTGCAGTTGTGGACTAAGAGGCTAATTACTAGTCTGGCGCGGGGCGCGGTGGCAGCGATCTTCCGACCGCCCTATTACAACTAGGGCGGTCGGGCCGCCCTGGGACTGCCACAATGGCCAGGAATCAGAGATCTCTGGCAGTGGTGCAGCGGTCTTAAAGCCGCAATATGCTCTGCGGGACTGCCGTGGTCCCGCCAAGTACATTACGAGTTTCCTCCCCACTGCGGTTTTCATGCCAGTTCCACCTTCATGAAAACTGTGGCGGAGAGGAAACAAAGGGGGCCCTTCAGGGTCCCCTTGTGCCTCTGGGCTTGGGGATGCATGCAGGGGGGCACATGTTGTGCCTCCCTGTGTGCATGCACCCCAGTACCTGCACGGCATGGACTGCAGCAGTCCATGCCGTGCAGGTACTGATTTTAACATTCCCACTGCGGTGCCTATTTCATAGGCACTGCTGTGGGAACGCCAAAGAACCGTCCTCCAGACCAGGAGACAACTCCTAATCTGGTGGGCAGTTCAACCACGGGTTTAGAGTGCGGGAGCGGGGCAGTCCCACTCCCACACCACCAAACTCGTAATCAGGATCTAAATTAGAGCCCTCCAGTGGCCATCAGTGTGCGGCAGATCTTCTCAGTTAATCACTGACTGCTCAGTTGGTGATGGGTGCGTTATTGCTGTGGACTGGTGCAGTTTTAAATGATGAACAAGACTCACCGGGGCGCTGTCTCATGTGAGTGTAAGACGGTCAAGTAGTATAAGGGAATTATTTTGCAGCCAGATTGAAGTACAATCAACTGCCTGGCCTCTGAGTATTATGGTATTAGCATTATTGAGGGCTAGGAAGGTTATGTATGAATTTACATTATTACATATTACCCAGGATAGACATAGGTCAGCCCTTCATAACTTAACAGAACATAGCAATTTGTGTGCTGGTTGGGCTGTTCCTTTTCTGTTGACTGTAGACTGTAGATTGCACTCAATGAATATTACCACCTGCCACTGGGTAGGTTCTTCAAGGCTGTGCTCCTTACTTTATGGGATACAGTTACCATGCTTATCACTGCAGCTAGACCTTTCTGCATTCTTCTTCAGATCCTGAAATATTATTACAAGAGAGTTCAGTGTGCAAGACATGGGCAAATGCAACAGCTTCCACATAAATACTAACAGACAATGCACAATACAGCTGGAAGCACTGAGGGGTTTGGGGGACTGGGAGAGTTAAGAAGCGCCTGAAGCAAAAATATGGCAAGAAAACCTGTTTACTCACCTAAGATAAATTACAAATAGAAATGACCTTCTGAATAAAGATATTGATTTAATTAGCACAAAAGAGAGACTTGTCAGCTACAGTGCTTCAACAAAACATCCACATACTGCAGGTAACAGGGCAAGAAAGAGAAGTATATTGGTGGTAAATAATCAATGTAAATTTAAGTTGTCTTATCTAAGCCCAACTCAAGGGCCCATTACAAATGAGACAGAGTGGCATCCCAGGGGGCAAAATCGTGGTGTGATACTGCTCCACCTGATTATAAGTTTTACCAGGAGCGGGATCGCAGCCGTATTTTCCCGGACATTTTCCATCTCCTTAAAGTAGGTGAAAAATGGCAGTGGTAAAGGCCATGAAATCAGGAGCCACATATTGTGTTGGATCCCGTAAATCAGAGCCCCGACTTTATATTACTTCATCCAATTCTGTTCCCCCACGCTTTTACTTTATGTGTAAGAGTAAGGTCCGACAGAGATAAGTATTTTTACATTTATACACTGTCATTTACCTTGTAGGAGAGTGATTATATCCACATTTATAATACGTATTGGGCGTGAGTTAAAACCGGATGGTCATGTTTGCGACCTTGCCCATAATAAGGATACAGCAGTGAAGTTTTGTTTAATTTAAAAATGGACAGCATTATTTTGTGATCCCCGTATGAAGTGAAACATGGTAATGTGATGTGGTCAGCAGATCAATGAGGGATTTTTTTATGTGCTGGAAACACATAGCATACTGATGTGTTTGATTGGTGGTGGTTGGACACTAGACAGTGTTTAAGTTTAATGAATGTGTCACCGTGAAGGAAATGGGATCACATTAGATCAGATCTGCGGTGTAGGCCAGGTGTTGCATTGCTCTGTTGCCGATTGAGTACCTCACTGGTGGACGCACTAGACATCATGAGATGGGTTTTTGTGTATAGTATTAATGGGGACAGTTTAATCATTGTAGAACAAGGATCTTGCTTAAACTCTTCACCTCGGCGACAACAATACCATAACAATAGTGCAATCTCCTATATGAAAGGCACTTATATACAATTAAAAAAAAGTCTGTTATGATGGTTTAGGTTGCAAGTGCATTTGTGAAACAGGGAAGACCTATTTTAACAAAGATATGTTGTCCTGAAGAAGGTGGCTTAGTATATAGGAATGCCACCAAAACGAATCAAGGAATTATGGGATCTTACTACTATATGGACTAAATGTGATTGAGATTGATATTATCAACTCTTGTACATAACGATCTGTTAGTAGAAGACTAAAGCAATGAACTATGTTGTGGTTGTGTTATATGTTTGTTGTTTTATGTTTTGTCTTCCCATCTATGTTTTTTAATACAAAATGTTGTGATTTCTGAATTATATATAATTTAAAAAGAATTATATGCAATAAATGAAAAGTATATTTTTGTAATACTGTTATAATGTTTTCTTGCACAATATGAACACTGCCCTATATTCTTTCTTATCAATAACTGAGAGAAGTGTTATTGTTTTAGTGTCAATTAAGACCCTGTCCCATTGGTTTAGAAGGGCTGCACTCTTTTTTGTTTGTGATTAGAATTAAAACACTCCTTTAAAGTAAGAATATTGTGAGATACTTATGCTTACAGGGTGAAAACAAGAGAAATGGCATATTACACAGCTTTCTCATTCCAATCATTTATGTAAAGGCAGCAGTTTATCAAATGTCTGTAATCCAAACAGCAAATCTTTGGTACAAAATGTCTGACCCCCTCCCCCGGAGAAAAATGTCTGTTAAAGACAGACATATTAGTGTCATTCGAGTAATGTTTACATACATGCCTAAACGGGAAGAGGTGTGCAGCAAATTTTGCTAGGTCTCTTCCTGAGAATGAATCCTACCTCTGGTTTGTGAAAAGCAGTACCCCAAAGTCCTACAACCAGCTTTCTTATTTTGAGGTGAAGCCATCAGTGGTGTCGAGGCATTAAAATCATACTGAGAGTAAATGTGATACACATGACCTTTGACCCAGATCACATCACAAGAAGTGAATTCACACCAACCTCGTTCTCGTGACAAACAAGTGGCTCCTATAAAAAAAAACATATTTGAACCATCAGGGCGCTGTAGGTTAGTAAACAGTCACTATCGACCACACACTAGAAGTAGCAACGTCTTTGGGGTAGGTACTTTCAAAACAACAGGAGTTAGATAATTAGATTGATTAAATCACAGCAGTTATAAAGCAGTTCATGTGGATATCATTAGCCATGGGCAAATACCCATAAATGACTCCCTTGCATATAGAATGTGCATTTTTTCAGTCAGATAGCCAGTGAATACTGCAAAAAGTATTTAATTATACATGTTAATCCTCCCTTAAAAAGTATAAATAACAACTACTTCTAATACATACAGTCCAGTTGATTTAAGAAGCACACAGGTACTAGGCCTACCTTTGTGAGACTGATGTGGTATTGTTAGGTCGAGCCTGAGCCAGCGCACAAGCGCTGCTCTGGCGATCTGTTGTAGGTAGAGTACGGAGGAGAAGCCCCGTCCATATTTTTCATTGGCTTGTGTCTTTGTCCTTCGTAAATGCTGGCGTTTGATTCCTTAATAGGCTTGTTAGTCCCTTCTTAGTACAGCCATGTAGTCATTTGTATCCTAAATAAATCTAATCAACAGGAGAGAGAAGGGAATAATTTTTGGAGCCACTCTTCGTCACCTAATAACATATAAATTAACAATCAACAAAAGAGTGATTCCCAACTGCGAGTGTTGGCATAAGGAGTCACGTCTGTGTTTAAGAAGATCCCTCACTCACCAACCTAGTTGGTGACATGCTTCATCATAGGGATCCCACCCGAGGGGCCGAATGCCTCTCGGGTGTGCTACGACGCCTGATTACAGCAAAGCCGGTTTTTCCGTGAAGTGTAGTCAGTGAAAGTGGAAGTGGAAGATTAAAATTGTCTTTACTTATCCCAATTAAATTTTATTGGTGGAGAAGTAAGGCAAGGCTAAAAAATAGTGAAGGTGGATGTGGGGACTGGTTGTAAATGGCCAGTCACATCCTAATGTGTCCTCCCATGGCTACTGGCCCCTTTACTTGGTTGTTACACGGTACGTGTACTTTTTTTTTATTGAGCTTCTCCTACATCAGGCACGACGACGTGCTTCGCTTACATTCAGCCATGCCCGCTATCACTTTCGAAGCAGGGACAATGGCGGCCGTTTGCTTGCAATGCCATAGGTCTCGCATTTAAATGCGAGACCTATGGCATTGCAAATATTTATTTGTTTAAAAGTCTTTAGCGCAGAAAGGAAAGGAACGTGAAGGCAGGAGGCTCCGAGTGAGGTGTTCCTTCTCTCTGTTCCTCAGAGTGCTCCTCAGAGTGCCGGGGAAGCCGCAACAAGGCGACATGGTGTAATTTGTGGGGCGCTACATCATTTCAAGGGTAGGAAGGGTGTGCGGAGAGGACAGAGCATCGTCTTTGGGCACAGCTTCCCAAATGGCAGAGCAAATCTTGACACAGAGCTTTAGGCAGGAATCTGAGGTGTGGAAACAAAAACCTCTCCGAAATGAGAGCTGTTCTGGGAGCCGGTGGGTGCCTCCTTCACACGGCACAGCCCGTCTCTGATCAAAGGAGTCCCCGTTTCCGTTGCATGTAAACTTCTGCCCCCGTTCACATTTCAGGATTTTATTTTTAATGCCCTTTATGTCCAAATTAAAATTAACTTGTGACACCCCCGCCCCAACCCACACCACACACTTTCACCCCACCCACACACTCAGAATGCAGACATTTTCATTTTCTGCCAGAAGTGATTTATATCACCTTGGGGGTCCTCAGAAGTTGACAACATTTTTGTTGTTGATCGGCTTCATCGTGGTGCTGAAATCTGTTTTACAGAAGGATCGTCAATGTCATTCCTATTGCGAATTTAGAGAAAAACTTCGACAGATATGTAATCGTTTTTACTTAATAAATAAATGGGCATAATAGTTTTTATTTGAACATACATAAATAAATAAACTCCACTCTATAAGATACGATAGGAGTGTGTTGGTTTGTCGTAGTATGCTTAAATTAACAACTAGTGATGCTTTTTCTCGCAGGGCACTTTGCTCGGATTGGTACCACCTGTCTCGACATTTGATGGACAGTTCCTACTTTTTTGGGAGAAAGTTCTCATTCTTGTCAATTACATTTGATTTTTTTTTAAAAGAGTGTGCATGTACCTTAACCTCCAGCAGAAATTCCCATTACATCAGCAAAATATTTTTGTGAGTTCTGTCTTTGGCAGCTCACTTATATTTCTTGCTTGCTCAAAATGCCCCCGTATTTAGTCTGGAAGCACTATTTACTTTATTGAGTTTCTCTTACTGCAGGCCGGACATGCGCTGCTTCAGCTGAAACCGATTGTGTTTTTTTAAGCAGCACGGCCGCCCCCGTAACACGGGCGCCCCCTTTCAATCACTTTAACCCGGAATTATCTCGTGTCTGTTTCACCCCCCCCCCAAGTAAAATGGATTTAGAAATGATTAGCGAATTAAGTCATGTGAATTCCAGGCAGCACGTAATCCTGTGCTAATGGGCTGAAGCTGACAACAGCACATCTGTGTTACATGTCATGTGTACTAAAGCCACCTGAAGGGATGTTTTCAAAAGCCTGTTTTATTACACTACCACCACCACAGATACCACCACCACCACCACAAATACCACCACCACCACCAATACCACCACCACCACCAATACCACCAATACCAACACCACCACCAATACCACCACCACCATTACCACCACCAATACCACCACCACCAATACCACCACCAATACCGACACCACCAATACCAATACCACCACTAATACCAATACCACCACCACCAATACCACCACCAATACCACCAATACACCAATACCACCACCAATACCACCACCACCACCACCAATACCACCAATGCGACCACCACCAATACCACCACCACCAATACCAATACCACCACCAATACCAAAACCAACACCACCAATACCAATACCACCACCAATACCACCATCACCACCAATACCACCACCACCAATACCACCACCACCAATAACTCCACCACCAATACCACCACCAATACTACCACCAATACCCCACCACCACTACCACCAATACCACCACCACCACCAATACAACCACCACCACCAATACCAACAATACCACCAATACCACCACCAATGCCACCACCGCCACTACCACCACCACCAATACCACCACCACCAATACCACCACCACCAATACCAATACCACCAAAACCACCACCACCAATACACCACCACTACCACCACCACCAATACCACAACCACCACCAATACCACCACCACAAATACCATCACCAATACCACCACCACCAATACCACCACCACCGCCTTTACCACCACCACCAATACTACCACCAATACCACCACCAATACCACCACCAATACCACCACCACCAATACCACCACCACCACCAATACCAATACCACCACCAATACCAACACCACCACCACCAATACCACCACTAATACCAATACCACCACCACCACCAATACCACCACCAATACCACCACCACCACCACCAATACCACCACCACCAATAACACCACCACTGCCAGTACAACTACCACCACTAATACCACCAATACCACCACCACCAATACCAACACCACCACCACCAGTACCAATACCACCACCAATACCATCACCAATACCAACACCACCACCACCAATACCACCACCACCACCAATACCACCACCACCACCAATACAACCACCACCACCAATACCAACAATACCACCAATGCCACCACCACCAATACCACCACCAATACCAGTACCACCACCACCAATACCAATACCACCACCACCACCAATACCAATACCGCCACCAAAACCACCACCACCAAAACCACCACCACCAATACCACCACCACCAATACCACCAATACCACCACCAATACCACCAATACCAGCACAACCAATACCACCAATACCACCACCACCAATACCACCACCACCAATACCACCACCACCAATACCATCACCACCACCACCATCAATACCACCAATACCAATACCACCACCACCAATACCAATACCACCACCTCAGCGCCTCTCACTCACTAGTAATAGCAGGGGCACTGTATGAAGCCAGAGCTGCAGCCGAGACCATCTCTCCCTCCCTCCATGCCTGCCATAAAGCACAGCCCGCCCTGCACCAGGAGGTGAAGCCAAGGCCCTACTACAGCTGGAGTGTTTTTTATTAGGCCAAAGATAGCAATGACATTACGCAATGCCATACTGCACACTCAAATCACAGAGAGGGCAGGAAATAGCCCCCCCTCCCGCTCTTCCTCCTGAGCCGCGACAGTGTAATCACAGAGCGAAAGGTGTTGGAGCACTTTGTTAGTGTTTATAGCTCAGATCATATGTAACTCTCACTTCACACTTTGTGTCTGTGTATTTACAACACTTACACATCTTCTTCACAGCACTATTTATCACTACTTTGAAGATGTCGCAGGCCGTTTTCTTCCTCTGATATTTACAATCTAACAAGCGGTCGAGAAGGCCCTTTATTGCAATGCAATAGATCTCGCATTTGCGAGAGTTTAAGCTATTAGTATTGTAAATGACAATGCCTTTTATTTATGTTTTAAAACCCAAAATATAAATAAAAGGCATTGTCAGTTACGATGCCAATAGCTCAAACTTGCTTGAATGCGAGTACTATTGCATTGCAAATGCTTGTTTTTCTTCAGCAGTAGCAATGAAGGGTGCCTGAATGAAGGATGCTTGCTGATGTGAAGTGAAGAAACATATATGAGTTTCTACAGTAAAGAATATAAAAATCTGTGATTGAGTGGAAAAGCTTTTCCCTCAAGAAGAGATCCCCTTTTTCAGTCCCCCCCCAACAAAATAAAAACCTGACCGGCAAACTGATACAGACCCAGAATCAAGCAACTAGGATCTCCTTCGACTTCCGCAAAAGAGAACACATACCCCACAACCTGCAAGATCTCTATGTGTGGACTATATGTGGCCTCTATGCTTCAGATATACCTGTCTCGTGCGCACTGTCTCATGTACCATTCTCATATCTCGTGTACCATTCGGTCAGGAAACCCTCATTCTTCACAGAGTGCTTTTGGCTGCCTTTTCCATTCATCAGAGGAAAAGACATAGAGGAAAACCAACCAAGGTGTCCAACATGGCCCTCTTGCTGTAAAAGCTAGAGGCCATAGTGACTCTTACATCTTTAAGAAAATGCTGAACAAGAATCTCTTCAGACACAGCTTTTTTAGGTAAGCTTGCTGTATCGGTCCCTTTCCCAACATCCATTAGATTCATTTAATGTGCCCATTCATGTATATTGTGAGAAATCTCTTTTTATTGCATTCAGTTCTGTACTAATATGTCAATTACCAAAATGCATTATAAATGGGGTTTGTAAGGAAAATCAGCAAAATACAATATTTAAAAATTACTTTTTTACTCTCAAGGTATTATATTTCTCTTACATGCTACTCCTTCCCACACACCCCTTGTTAGTGCTGGACTGATTGCTCCAATTGACCCCACTTTTGCACAAATTATGCTACGTAGATTTGGGTGTAAGGTAGCTGGTTGGATAATTGTAGCAAGGGTATTCTTAAATGTATGTGAAGTTGTTTAAATGTGCTACCTAATTAATGTTAACCAAATTTGCATGGGGTGTTCATCCTCACTGTACTGCTCAGGCACTCCCTGGCAACGCCCACCTTTGCACATCCGTTTGCAATTCAGGACAGGGCTGGACTGGGAACCCAAAGCAGCCCTGGCAATTTTGTTGGACCAGCCCCCGGGGAGAGGAGGGGTGCAAGTGTGAAGCACTGCAACTTTTGTTACTTGGGCCTATATTGCAGCACCGCTGCAAAACCGTCCCCTTTGTCAGATTTGAATGTCTCTTGTGCAGTGCAGACAAGATTGAAGCTGTAAAACAGACCCATGACTAGTGTAAGAAAAGATAGTCAGTGTGCCTTTTGTATGAACATGTTTAGGTCGGAGGTTAGCCAAGATTTCACTAAAATGTTATGTATAATATAGTTACTTCAGGGGGATCTCAGCCAGCCTTCTTCATCGAGTGGTCTGTTAGTATATCATTCACATTTTTTTCCACCAACCATAGCTTACAAAATGGGCACCAGCTCACTTCAGCCTTTGGCTAACTTCACCGTGAGTGAGGCATTTGTTCCATTCACAAGGTGCACATCCACACTTAAAGTAGTTCACTTCAATGAAAGGGACTACAATGGCATTGTGTGCTATTTGAGAACCAAAAATATTGTTGCTTTTAGCCAGTGTGTTTTTATTAGATTGACGAGGGCCTTGCAGCTTCCCCAACAATAAATTTATTAAAAAACCACAGCAATATGAAACAAGCATTGACAGAGCCAAAAGGGTGGCCACAGAGCCAGATCTATTAGCTTTCCCAATGCTTGTTTTTCGCATTGGCACATTTATGATTCGTTGCTCTGGATAAAAGGATGGTCCTATGTAAAAAATAAATGGCGTTTAGCTAATGCAACTGTGATGTAGTGCTATAAAAATATTTGGCCCAGGTTATTAACACCTTTCTGGGTGAAGAACCCATTAAAGTAACACCTCTCTCTCCCATGTAGTTTGGGCTGATTCACCATTCTTGCAAACCCGATAAAGAATCATACTGTGGCAAAGGTAACCTGGGGGTCTTGATGGATGATAACCTTCAATTGGAGTCACAAGTTAATAAAACAGTTGGTATTTGTTTCTCCTTGATAAGAGCACTACGCCAGATCCTTCCGCTGCTGCCTGCTACTACTAGATCTCAAGTAGTGAGGAGCATAATATTGAGCAGGCTGGAATATTGTAACTCATTGTATCTGGGAGCACCTAACTCAGTGCTATTGAAGCTACAGAGGATCCAGTCTATAGCAGCCAAATTGGCTTTAAATAGGCAGCGCAGATCCTCAACGACTCTAGCTTTAAAGGACCTTCACTGGCTACCAATTAATCAGAGAATACATTTCCAATCCCTCTGTATTGTGTTCAGAGCAGTACATGGATTGGGTCCGACATCCATGCAGGAAAAATTCACGTGGTATGCTCCCGGGAGAAACCTCCGTTCATCAAGCGCAAATTTGGTAACCACCACAAGATTCAAGAAGACTAGGGTGGTAGAGCATTTGGTGTAGCAGCCTCACGACTCTGGAATGATCTCCCCTTGAATATCAGACAAATCAAAACTCTGCTTCCATTTAGGAAGAGCTTAAAGACATGGCTATTCCCGAGGGAAGAGTAATACGAGCTAAGCAATATCTGCGAACAGGTCATTTTATGCACACTGACCACAGGGTAAGTCTCAGCGCCAGGATACCCGTGGGGTGACAGTTTTGCGCTATATAAGTTCAAGTTACATTACATTACATTACATTACATTACATTACATTACAAAGGTTCCCAGGCAGCAGGTCCAACAGTTTCACTTTATGACTTTACTTGGCTGTGCTTTTAAAATGGATAACTAAATATCACTGCAACGTTTAAAATGTCAAATGTATTGATGAGAAAATACAAGCAATGAACATTAAATTTTGTTGAATTCTTTAGGACAATACGTAACCTGGACCCCTTAAGTATATTGGATATTTTGGTTCCCTCGCTTGCATTGTGTTTTTAATTTAACCTACTATATCGAGAAAACATCTTTTGAAGTTTTCTTTTACAATACCTTCTCCAATGTCACTTAAATGTTTAGCTTGCTTGCTGTATTTAAGAGTACATATTTTTAAAAGTGATATGAGTGATAAATTGAAAAGCATTGTTAAATATTAACTTTGTCTGCATGATGAAGAACCTACTTGCAAAGGGCAGGGTGGAAAAAACATAGGTAGTCCAAATCTCAGAATCACATAGCATAGACTGAAGAGGTAGATACCGTTCTCTTTTTTATATATTTAGGTAGTTTCATATGCCAATGACCAATTGGGAATCTACAATTTTGTTAATCAACAATTCCAGAAACCATTTAAAAAACACCCACAATAATAACAAGCGTCGGCAAAGCCAATAGGTTTGGCTTTGTTAATGTTTTTTGACATGTTGCACAGTAGCGCTAGCTGCTGTGCAGCATGTTTTGAAGTTTAAAAAAAGCATGTGACGCGGTCATTGCTGTCCATGTCATAGCTCTATTTTTTAAAAACTTTAGGCCATGTTTTATAGCAGACAGCGCCGTTGTGCAACATGTCTTAAAAAATCATTGACAGAACCAATAGATTTTGCAGAGGAGAAACCTATTGGCTTTGCCAATGCTTGTTATTGGATCCACTCATTGCGGTGACGCAGGACGTTCGGTACGTATTTTTGTTTATGTATGTATTTATTTATTAAGGAGTATTCCAAAGCACTCTGTGTGGCCTTGCTAATTTTTTTTATCAGAAATGGTGCAAAAGAAGTAGCTGGGTTTTAGAGTCCAGATAATGAAGCGGAAGCTCCATTCTGATATTTGTTGTCACTGCCCCTAAGAGAATAGACTTCAATTTTAGGCAAGTAGTCTGTTTTCAGATTCTACCCGAAGCACAAGAAGTTTGGTTTGCACCCACAGATGGTGTTTTAGGGAACCTACTTATGATCTCTGCCACTTGTGGGTGTTAAGAAGTAGATGGCTGTAACAATGCGACCCCATGGAGCCGATGACGTAACGAAACTTGAGGGGGAGCCCTCTACAAAGTACATGGAGGGGGCCCCCGCGCCCTGGACCCAGTCAGGAGCTTTCAGGCCATAGGGCCCTATCACCCGTGCACAATGCCGTAGGCAGGCCCCTGGAGCTCAGGCCCCCACAGCACCGTGGGGGCTGCAGGAGCTATTTTTACACCACTGCATGAAGCTTTAGGAAGTCGCTAAGGACTCCTAGTAGAAAACTGTTATGTGTTCAGGGCCTGAGGAAGCGGAAATGATTAATCCCTGAAAATATCAATAAAAACATGACAGCATTTAATCTCAGTACCATGATGCTGCCATGGATGTTAAGTCACTAAAGTCCTAGGGATTGTGAAAAATCCAAGCGTCATACAAAAACAAGATGGCCGGCGCTGCTTTGGAAACATAATGGGAATGCAGTTTTATTGTGCGTTACAAAGGAGTGCCAGCCATCTTATATGCTGATCTCAAGGGGAGAGGATATGGCGTAAGGGCTAGAGCGTGTGACCTTGAAGCTGGGGAACCGGGTTAGAGTCTTGGCGGGAGGCTCAACATCCTGTGATTCTGGACAAATCACTTAATCTCTCCGTGCCTGTGAATGTGTCTGCCTGTAATGCAACTGGTGCTCGTGTAATGTGCTCCGATACCTTCGGGTTGAGTTTGCCCAATGCAAAATTGCAAAATTAAAAAAAAAAGACGAACAGCTGGAGAGGAGTGGTAAACAAACACAAGGGAATGTGGGAAACAAGAGCGGGAGGGATGAGGTCATAGGGAGTACAAACGATGGGAAGTGGAATGATGAACACATGCACTCGTATGGAGTGCGGGAGGAAATAAAAAAAGTACTTCACGAAGCCATTGGAAGGACATTGGCCAGCAGCCACTGACTGCCAACTGGAAAGGGTGCTTGGTCCAAGCTCCAGAGAACAGCCGAAGCCGGGGAAAGAGAGAGGAAGTGCAACCTAATGACGTGAGAAGCTGCTGCTGACCAGTGAGAAGCAAGAAAACGAGAGTGCCCAGCGAAGCCTACGAATATTTAGTAATGGGCGGGCTGTAACCTTACAATCTCATTGTTATTTGTTGTTTAGCTGTGCATCTAGACAATTTTTACAGCATTCTGTATTATGTCTATTTATTCAGTATGACGATTAGCTTAGCAGCTTAGTTTGCATCTCCTTGTCTGTTTCACTGCCTTCCTTTGCATTTTGGCCTCTTGCCCTCATGAATGTAAGCACTATCTCAGGGGGGTCTTGAGGTCGTGCCAGTCGAGGAGAACTAGACTAATCTTACAAGTTCAATCAGCACTAATACTGCTCACTGTACAGACTGTAAAGCGTCAGAAAACAGAAAAGTTACATCAATCTTACATTCTTAGGCCTCAGTCAGTAACAGTCATAATATAAAATATGTACCACTAATGACAATGAAATACTTAGATGCAAGTCAAGAAGTCACAGCCGCAGCATTAAGTGCACTCTAGTACCAAGGCATGGAACTAAGATCAGCAATATGCCTTTCCACCTCCCCATGTGTTATCACTCAAAGATCAGTTCTAGACGTCATAAATAGTTGTCAACATGTTTCGTCCTGGTTCAGAAAGTGCAGAGGCTCATTAGGACATGGACTGTTATAGATCTCTTAAATTGAGGAAGTGATTCATTTTTAGTGAGGCCCTGTTATTGTGAGCACGGAGTGAAAAAGAGCATATAAGCGTTGTGCCGAATTCAGAGACATACCCTATTAAAAAGTGAAGTAAATTAAGTAATATGCATTTGCGGAGCCTGGTGGAACAGTTGGACTAATAGAACAACATTGCACGAATTGGTTATGTAAACTGGCCAAAAACCGTTACTGACTACTTTTGTTGAAGATTCTTTTTTTGTCATTCCTGATTTCCTAATGTGTGTTCAGATTACAAGCTCTCATCTCCTTTATTGATGCTCTTCTGCATCCCAGGAGCTCGCTCTATAGTCTGGTACTATGTTGTCTGGTGGAGAGAGGAACTCTCAGGGCCTTATTCCAACAACTCGGTGGAAGAACGGCACTATGCCTTCTGAGCCACACTAGGAAGAATCCAGCCATCACTTTACAAATTCATAGAAGCCCTCCAAAAAGAGCAAATCTACCAACAACTATGGATAGAACAATCAGCAAACCAAATCAAATTTAAAATAACTTTCAGCCAGTTTTATTAGGCACGCATGAAAAGTACAAACCAGATAAAACAAAGCACATGTGTACACAGCTAAAATAGCATTTATTTATGACATCAAACTGCTGATTTTAAAAATGCACCTACTGCAAAACATTGAAAACTATCAGAAAGCATTTGGAAAAATGTAAAGCAGCGCAACACTTTCTAAAATTGCACTTTCTTAATAGTGGTATTAAAACTTGCCATGTGAAAATACCAAAAAAGTTAAATGCACAAAGTCTACCTGGATATGCCTTCACAGGGGCAAGTGCAAACATCAGTGGGACTAATTTGACCCAAGGGAAAGCATATTAGGCTGACATTATAACTGTAAATCGATTGAAAATGAGATACCCATTTTGAATCCTGAATATGGGTGTTCAGAGCTGTTGCAACACTCTCACTGATTTTAATGAAATTGTCCGTCCCCCAAAACATTTTAGGCTTACAATTAGTAGATGCTGGAATAAGCATATCCCAGTGCGTAGTTTGGTGTTCCCTTTTTCTCCTTTTCAGAGTAGCCGTATATAACTTTCTGCAAATTGAAAACTCTTCAGTACATTTTGGGTTCCTAGCTAGTGCTTCATGAAGATACCTGTTGGCGGCATCACACCATTGCGGAAAAGGTATATGCAATAAGGCATTATGAATACAATCACATAAATGGATGAAAGACACCAGTCTTTGTGATGGGCTGGCTGCATCTGGTAGGCATGTCATACAAATTATAACATTTTATTTTATTAAAGATTCCATGAAAATGGGAGCATTGCATAGATACCATGCTAATCTCAGGCCATTATTTTTACAACAGGATGGTGAGGATATTTAGCATGATTGTGAACAAGAGGCTGAGGGGGCAATAATGACAATGTAAGAGGATTGTGCCCCCCCTACTTAGCATCCAGTGTTGCTACATAGAAATAGTTCAAAAGGCCTCACAACGTAAACATGTAGTCAATGATTGAGGCGCGACCACGACCAATGAAACTAGGTAATGGAAAAATGGAAACATTTTCATGAACATTAATGAAATCATAAGTAAAAATGACATTCCCTAACAATCCCCCCTATAATCAACACCCACATTGGGCACAGGAACATATGAATGTGTACAAAAATCACGTTTGTTAATACAAACATTAGCATAATCACCACAAATTATCATGTTGGGAAAATTCTTAGAAGCTAACAGTTCATCAATAATTTTGAATAATGTTAAAAGTTTAGGGTTGATCAGATTGGTGAAATTATTGTAATAATAATTAATTAAGTAAAAAGCAAATATATTCAGACCACTTACTAAAAACACCTGAAGCGCTTTACAGTTGACCTCATTAGGGTCGAATGTTATGTTTAAGGAAAGCTTAAACCAAGTTGTATGACCCCTTGAATTCGATGGAATGGCCGAATTGAAAAAGCATGTGAAATCATCACATAACACCTGGGTAGTCGCCCACATCTCTTGTTGGACGATTATATAAACATGATCGACAACCACTCAGGTTAGATTCGTTTAGACTTAAGACACACAGTATTCCAACTAATATGAGAACATTGGAATGTTGAGAGCTCCATTGAAGGCAATGGAGCAGCAGCGACCTATAAAAACTGGTTTAGGCCCACTGCTCCCAAAATGTCAATGATCCAATAAAGAGCCTCTGCCTTTCTCTTTTCCCTGCCTTTCCAAAATATATGGAATGGGCAGGGGAAAGCGAAAGCCAGAGGCTGTGCTGCAGGGCACACAGGAGCCTTCTCCCCTCCATCTACTGCAGCTCACAGAGTCTCTGGCGCCTCTGAAAGAGGGAGGGGGGATGCTGCTCAGCCCTGGCTCGGCTAAACGAGAAAACAACAGAGTAGCTGAGCTGTGGACAACCAGGGCCTGGCTTCAGCTCTCTTTCACAGCTATTGCTGTTAATGTTCAGCAGCTAACTGTTAGCTGATAAACAATTACAGCAACAGCTGTGAAGCAAAGGCTTCAGAGCAACAGAGGGGTTTCAAACCACTCGGGCTCCGATGCCTTTGTTTTTATAGTTAGAACATTCTACGGTCTAGGGGCGGAATGTTCTAATAGCCTTATAGCCCGTCGTAGCGGGCTATACCGGCCATTAAAGGCCCACTCCAGTGTTAAAGTCCCTCGGCCCTTTAACACTAGAGTGGGCCTTTAATGACCTGTATAGCTCACTACTACGGGCTATAAAGCTATAATATTAACGTAGCTTGGATATAGCTTAATGCCTCATACTTCCTTCATTATGACTGTTTCTTCAGAGCAAGACATGTCAATAATGGAGCAAAAAGGGGTTGATGGGGAATTAAGTCAGTCCAATTCGGTTCTGAAGCATAGAAAATCTATTCTGCAGATTGATATTAAAGCCTGGGGGCATAAATTCATCAGTCAGGTTGGCCCCAGGTTGTATAATTTAGCTAGAATTTGTTGCATCTATATGATTCACTAATTGAGGTGGTCTATAAAAGTAGCCTAATGGTGCAGCAATGATACTGCTATGAGGGACCATGCAGTGGGTTTTTTAAAATACCAAATTCTGCTCATAGATTGGGCCCCTAAAATGTATCACAATACAATCCCCATCTATGTTCTTCATTCAGTGGCCAATCCAAGGAACCCTCCTCACTGATATTATTTGTTTCTTATTAAATTAATTAATACCCTTGTGCACAGAGAGCCAGTGGGTGGCTTTGTTTGGTAATTGGTGGTGTTCCTACATTTGTGCAACTTTTAAAGTTGACAATGTAGAACCCAAAGGTACTGGTGATTTCTAAAAACAAGTTTATAAAGCCTCACTGCTTACAATAGAATTAGTACAGTCTATATCCGAGGGCAAAAATGCTTCATTTTTATTTAGCGTGATTTGATTTAAACATACATCTATCCTCTCTAATCTGTCATAGATGGGGCATAGCAAGTCCTGCATAACTTCAAGCACCAAGAGCAAAGTTTGCCCGTTCAATCTGAAGAATCAAATGGGTCAAGAGCACCTCGATCCATATTTGCAGAGCCTTTATCAAGTTTACTAACAAATTGAACTGTATTACATAAGCCCCTTCTTTTTTGGTTGGCCACTGGTTCAGAGTGGGTGCGGGGGAGTGAAGTCTGTGGTCAAGAGGCAGAGTCCTCAGAAGTTCAGCATAAATCAAAATTTCCAAAGGCATTATTCATATCCATTTCTCTCTGTGCATTTACACCAAGACCTTCCAGGCTTGAGGTAGACAGTGGGCTGGGGGCATTCCCTTCTAATGACAACCTCCGCTCCATGAATTCAATCTACTTGGAGATTACCTCTACCACATTTCGTAGAAAGTTATCAATTGTCGTACATCTGTCAGCTGGCCGCACGTTTTCTCCAACTTTGCGCTTGCCCAAATTGCAGATACAGCCAGATTATATGGGGCTGTTTGAAATAAGTTTGGCCAGGCCTGGCCTCCACCAGCTGCTGATGGGTACAGAAGGTGGCACTTGCCCTAGCGTGTACTGCCCGCGTCCAGTGCCCGCAGGATGCACCAACACGCTTTAAGCAGGAGATGTCTAAGACCTGTCTCTACCACCTCCCTGCGAGCTGGCTCCAGGCAGCATTTGCTTCTGAGCAATTAAGTCTTC
Source organism: Calotriton arnoldi (assembly GCA_963921515.1). Lineage (NCBI taxonomy): Eukaryota > Metazoa > Chordata > Amphibia > Caudata > Salamandridae > Calotriton > Calotriton arnoldi. The sequence goes on along the minus strand of CAWUFW010020260.1, from coordinate 108,769 downwards.
CTGCCCCCGGGGCACAGAAAGTAGGGTCCCCTAAAATAACAAAACAAACCAGGGAAATGTACAAAATGCTACAATTCAAAGTCAGATTAATAATAACGGTTCACTACCCAGAAATGATAGATAAAACACATAGCGAGTGAGCAAGTTATAGTTACTTTCTTTAACTGTAAGTGGTGAATTCCAGTGTTTTATTTAATTTAAAATGTTACATCTAATTTACATTTTCACCTCAATCTATGTTTTTTTCAGTTTATTTCCGAGGGTTTTTTAATATAAAGTAAGAAATTTTTACCATGCCTAACTATAATGTCACTTTAACATCTGTATTTTTCAGTGAATTTTCAGGTTTTCTTTACGTAAAGTAATATGGTATTACCATTCCAACCCCCTGTGGGCAGCCGATCCCCCACCGCACATGGCCCTTGGCCATGTGCAGCCCTGGGGCTGGCTGCTGGCCCTGGCCTGTGGCCAGACCCTGCGTCCACCTCCCTTTGACCTGCCCACCCCTCCTGCACATGGCCTTTGGCCGTGTGTGGTGTCGGGTTGGCCTTGGTCCTGGACTGTGGTCGCGGGCGATGACCCCCCACCACGCACAGGCTTCAGCCATGTGTGCCATTGCTTTAAACGCACGGCCTGGTCTGTAACCCCCTCCCCCACAAGGTCCAGGGCATCAGGGTACCCTACCCTGCCTCCTTACACTTTTAAAAAAATGTATTTACAGGACTGTCCCAGTGTCCTGTAGTTGTGGCCGCAACATTTCACTTCATGTTGCAGACAGCCAATCAGGGTGTGAGCTCCCACGGGGCTTGCAGGAGCTTCTCGCTCCCACAGAAGCGAAGTAGCAGATTGGAAAAAAAGCCCCCTCGGCCAATCAGATCATCTATCATTTGAAGTTGTGTGGCTGCGGGGCTTCCACCTGTCCAGATATCTATACATTTTTAACTTTAAGTTCTCAAAACTACTGGGCAGATTTACATCAAATCACAAAAGCACGCTTTCTGGGTTAAGAGACAGCTTTCTGCTAAATTTGGTGTCATTCCGTTCAGCCGTTTTAGCTAAAGTTTTGTTCAAAAATCGCTATGGAAATTGGATGAGCAAATTGCATCTTGGGTCCCCTTCCCCTTTAAAATAAAAATTGCCCAGGGGGATGGAGTCCCCAAGGCCTTATATGGCTGGGGGAGGGGGCCCAGGGGATGGGGTCCCCGGGGCCTAATAAGGCTTGGGGGAGGGGGCCACCTGGCACCCCTCTCCTTTAAAAAGACAGATGGCCCCCCAGGGGATTGGGTCCCTGAGGCCTGAGAAGGCTCAGTGATGTCATCAATAGTGCCATTTGAGATGTCATTAGTGATGTCATGAGTGATGTAATATGTGAGGTCATAAGCGGTGCATGGCGGGCCGCAAGTTATAGTTAGCTCTGAGCCACAGTAGGGCCCCATACCCGAGGATAATGTTTTTTTAATGAGTGGCATCAGGCCCTCACCCAAGCCATAGATTGTCCACAGGGACCCCATCCCCCAGGGCACAATACGGCTGCAGTGTGCAGGGGACCCCGTCCCCGGAGACACTGCTGTTTTCTGCCCTGGAGAGTGTGGGTATACCCTGCAGAAAGTACAGCTTTGCTTGCGGCTGGCGAGAGCACTGAATAATGCTGCTCTAGCCCAGGTGGGAGAAAAGTTTATAAGCATAGCATGTTTAGCTTACTCTTGGTATTTTTAAATTGTGTTATAAAATGTAAATGTGTGCAGATTTGTCAAGGGGGGCATATTTAAAAGGAGAGGATCAAAAAGTATTAATTTGCTAGTAACCATGACATCATTTTACGAATCCACATGAAATCTGGCAGACATTTAGCATGTCTGCTTCTGTGTCCATGGCACCTTTCCTGCAGATCCATCAAAGAGGGGCAAAAACGATTTCATGTAATAACTTTGGTGTTCTTTAATTAATCTGCATGACTTTTGACACTTTAAACCTAGAACAGGAATCTCAGATTTCTTGAAAATCTGAGAAGGGGGGCAAAGTTCTGGGAAGCAGCTCTAATTAGTGATTCATTGGTAATTGACCATATGAATGATAAATGCTCACAAGCTGATGGTAGATATATTTATGCACAAAAACATGTTCACTATGTTACAGCACCCAAAAAATCACCATTGCATGATTCCCATGAACCTTAAATATGATTTATGCTAACAGTTTTCAAGTAATTGCTCAGGCTATGGAAATCCTGCCCGTCACTAAGTAAACGGAGTACTATATGGGCAAAGTTCACAACCCTTAAATTGCAGATGGTTTTTATGAACTTTTTGCAGGTGTTAGGAAGAACTCGTGCCTTTTATGTTGTTTGCTTTTGGCTTCCATGCAGACAAAGCGTGTGCCTTGAAGTCTGTAGCTGAGGCAAAAGCAGCATGCCGAACCAAGGCGTTGGCGTAAACATGTAAGATTCTTAATTACACACGAACAGAAACCCAGACATTGCCTGTTGACACTGCGTATGTTTGAGCTCGGGTGAAAAGTTCATGGCTCTGGGTGCAGGTTGAGAGCAGGTAGTGAGTAAAAGATTTCTAGAGCTTCCTGGGCAGCTTTGTTCAGGTGGCCTTATAAACAATTAAAGCAGCGCTATGCTTTCTAATTTATATTAAAAAAATCTAATAAACTACCTCTCTTCAAGCACATCAGTGACGAGCAATACCAGAGAGAAGTATGGAATAATATGGAGGGGCTTATTTGCAAGCCCCTTGCGCCGCATGCACGTCACTTTTTCCCCATGTTAAAAGTGACGCAGCGGCTGCGTAAGGGGCTTGTAAGCAGCCGCTGCGTCACTTTTAACATGGGAAAAAGTGACACACGGGCGGCGCAAGGGGCTTGTAAATAAGCCCCCTGAATTCCCTTATTACGAGAGACCAGGAATTCCCGATTCAGCCGGTAATCACAAGTGTTGTGGAAAAAACTGCAGCTCCCGATTTTTCACGGGATATGCTCCAGGTAGAAAATGTGCTTCAAATGACATGCAGGAATCTGGAAGTCTCTGCCACAATTGATATTGCACATTTTGTAAAGGGTATTAAAGCGCCCCATTGTGTTCCCCGCACATTTTATTTTTACCAGGGAAACCTGGTCAAAAATATGTGGATGACACACCGCACGATTTGGAGTTTCGCTGGTTGCTGTAGTAGAGCACATTTGGTTTTTACCACGTTATTCCCATTCTGAGCTGCACAACTTGGAGTTATACAGCAATGTTGTACTTGTAAAATACAGGACACTATGGTAGTGGCATTTTCCTGGAGTGATATTACTACACCAAAAACCACAGACTTGTCATAAGCTCCACAGGGGACTGAGCACCTGCCAGAAGCACTCCTGGAAAAATGCCTTATTTAATTGACTTTGGAAGCAGAAAAGGCCGAGTTGATGCGGCTGGACTCAAACCTGTGTCCACACAGCCAAACACGGACCCATGCAGTGGATGCATTAGTGCACTCAGCTACCACACCACACAATCACGCTTCTCATGAATTTGTCAGTTTCCGTTCCTGGGAAATAAGTTTCATTTTATTTTATCCACACACCATGCCTACGTTTTAGTAGTAAATGTGGGAGAGACAAGGTGGAGTAGCTAGAAAATGGGAAATACCTACTACAAAATTTGAGGGGTTTTGTCATAGTGTCGTGTTGCCCTTGCATCACGCAAGATAACGCAAGGGCAATGCAACACTAAAGTCCGACTTGCCGAGCAATGCGAGGACAACTTGCGTGGCCCTGCGGTGCTTGGTAAATCTGGAGTAACGCAACGCAGCGTACGTTGCTGCCTTGCGTTACTCTGCGTTGGTAAGACATTTCATAGGTGGAGTGTGGGTGTTCCCATGCGTCCACTCATGGAGTTTGATGCATTCCCAGGTTTACCATGCGTGGTAGAATGCGCCAAAATGCTACGCCTTCCCAGGGGAGACGTAACGAGGAGAAATATGTTTATATCTCCTTGTTTTTTCCTCTTTCTATGTGTGCAGCATTCTGCAGCACACACAGAAAGAGGAAAAAGTCTCTGAGGATTGTTTTTGTGCAGGAAGATGTGCTTTCCTGCACAAAAACAATCCTGCCTAAAACGCAGGCACCTTTGCACCGCGGCGCAAGGGTGCCTGCATTGGCGCAAAGGCAGCACATTGTCAGCTAGAACAAGAAGAGGACAGGAATGCACAATATAATGTTAAATATGGAGTATTCCTGCCCCTCCCTTTCAGGCAGCGCAGTGCAGCAAGGTGTCTTGCTGCGTTGCATTACGTTAAGGTTTGATAAATCTGGTCCTAAGTCTATTGCTTGTCCCAAACTACACTTCTAAAGTAACTGCAGCCCTAAAGGTGTCAAAACAATAGTAAATGCACTCCAGCCCTAAAGTATGTCAAGCACCACACACAGCCACTCACAGGTATTGCAGAACACTCCCATAGAAAATAGTGGAGGCAAGGAATTAAAATAATACCCCATAGGAGCTAATGTTAAATAAATAGATAAAATATTTTATTATAAAATCTATTCTTTCATTAAAAAATTAACAATAACTCAAATTAATTCAACACGTAACTCTTAACAAAAGTTAATACGTATTAAAAAAAAAGTTACTGTGGGTGTGAATTAATACATATTTAATTTATTGAGTTGATGTGCTGCAACATTTTACTATATTAGCTCTAGATCTCCTCCTACATGTGAAAAATTAACAGTAATAGCGTAACACTTGCTAAATCGTGTTGTAGGAGGCTCTACCTCAGAGTGGAGGCATGTAAGTTTATACATAGGTGTAAATGTACACTCAGAATGAATACCAAAAATGTGTAAACTTACACCTGGTATAGTCAATATAGTCAATATACACATGATTAAAACCACAAGTATAAATTTACCATTGTGAGCAGTCCCCAGAGGGATGTATAGAAAATAGCTCATGTTCCGTGCCCAAAGCATGTATTCAGTTCTGAGCACTTAAGTTAGAATTGCAAGTAGGCTGCTGCTGCTGCAACTGTGCTCTATTATCTAACAGGATTGTGTACCCCGTGGTAAACTGGATTTACCACTTACATCTGACTGCTTTTGCCTTTGCAAACATACCAGCGGTTACACCAAGACTAGTGTAGATGGCAATCATTTGTATTGAAGACTTGGGGGCATATTAACAATAGAATTGCGAAGCTCAGCGTTAAGCTAAAATTTGCTAACACCGCGCTCCGCCATCCTGAAAACGCAGGGATGCGCTGTATTTACAATTATACGGCGCACCCCTGCATTCTCCCTAGCACTGGCGCTAAATTCAGCTGCCTAGCGCCAACACAGGCATCCTTGCACCATAGTGCAAGGGTGCCTGCGTTGAGAGAACGCTTGTTTATATGCAGGAAGGTGTCCCTTCCTGCACATAAACAATCACTAATGGTGATTTGTAACTCCTATGTGTGCTGCATTGTGCAAGTTGCAAATCGTCATTTTTTTAATGATTGTTTATGTGCAGGAAGGAACATCTTTCTGCACATAAATTGTTTATGTGCAGGAAGGAACACCTTCCTGCACATAAACAATCATTCATAATGATTTGCTGTTTCTATGTGTGCTGCACAATGCAGCACACATAGAAACAGCAAAAAACGAGGAGAAATTAATAAGTTCTCCTCGTTCGCCATGTTAAAACCAGGTTATTTTTGGTCTTAATTTTGGCGCTGCCCCATACTTACGCCACCCTTGTAAATAGGGGACAGTGTCAAAATCAATTGGTGTTGCGTGGAACGCCCACCGCAGCATCCATTGCCCGCCCCTTTCACGCTAAGTGTAGCGTGAATGGGGGCCTTATTCACAAGGCCGCGTTCAGCCACGTTAAGTGGCTTAACGCCGCCTTGTAAATAAGGCAAAGGGTTTATCGCCACAGGAAGGTCACAAAAAGTGATGTTCTTGTGGGGATAAGCCCTTGTAAATATGCCCCTTGGTGTGTTCTGAAGTGCTTCACATTTGCTACTTTGTTCTTGGCTATGGGTGGAAGTCAGCTGTCCTGGACTGTACCCCCAATGCTGTATCTCCTTCCTCATTGTCAGTCCTCTTCCTTCCAGAGACAAGGGTCAAAATGGTGGGTAGCTTGTATTGCACACAAGTGGAAGAGAGTTCTGCTGTTGAAGTGGGTCTCCGGACATGGACTCAAAGCAGGGCACAAGGAGTCACATGGCCACATGCTGCCAAAAATAATAGTATAATAATCAGCTGACTCATTGGAACCCGCTGCCTCATGCCCTTTTGCCACATTCTAGGTTCGTTCATCATCTTGGAGGTAAAGTAAAACCACCAGATGCAGCACAGTGGTGTGCATGCACACGGATCACTGACAAAATATCGACAACAGAAATGTCGACCTACGAAAATATTGTGACAAAAATATCGTTGTCAAAAATAGTGACCTTCTATCTACATAATGGTAAGTACAAAAATATCGAGAAAAAAATATCGTTGTTAAAAATATCGTTGTTAAAAATATCGTTTTTTTTAAATGTTTAAAAAATAATGTAAAATAAATTAAATAATACATATAATTTTTAAAAAACGTAGTTAGAATTATTTAAAAATGTTTAAAATTATAAGTAATAAATATAATGTAAAAATAAATTAAACATACATATATATAACATATAATATATATATATATTTACTTAATAATATTAATAAATAATTATTTTAAATTATAAAATGTTATAAACATATTAAAAATTATAAATACATATATATATATATATACATACACCTGTAAAATAAAAATAATAAAATATATATATAATAAATTAAAATATTAAAATATTTTTATTTTTTTAAAACCACATTTTACACTACATTAACTGCAACAGTAGAGAAAATGTTGGATAGCGAAGGGGATAAAATTACTATTCCCACTCCAAGGAGTGCAACAGTAGGGAAAATGTAGGATAGCGGAGGGGAATAATTTACTATTCCCACTCCAACGAGTGCAACAGTAGTGAAAGTGTTGGATAGCGGAGGGGAATAATTTACTATTCCCACTCCAGCAAGTACAACAGTAGGGAAAGTGTTGGATAGCGGAGGGGAATAATTTACTATTCCCACTCCAGGAAGTTCAACAGTAGGGAAAGTGTTGGATAGCGTAGGGGTAAACATTACTATTCCCACTCCAGGGATAGCAAAAGTAGGGAAAGTGTTGGATAGCGTAGGGGTAAAAATTACTATTCCCACTCCAGAGAGTGCAACAGCAGTGAAAGTGTTGGATAGCGGTGGGGATAAAATTACTATTCCCACTCCAGCGAGTGCAACAGTAGGGAAGGTGTTGGATAGCGAAGGAGTAAAAATTACTATTCCCACTCCAGGGAGTGCAAGAGTAGGGAAAGTGTTGGATAGCGGAGGGGAATAATTAACTATTCCCACTCCAGCAAGTACAACAGTAGGGAAAGTGTTGGATAGCGGAGGGGACTAATTTACTATTCCCACTCCAGGGAGTGCAACAGTAGGGAAAGTGTTGGATAGCGGAGGGGATACAATTACTATTCCCACTCCAGCGAGTGCAACAGTAGGGAAAGTGTTGGAAAGCATAGGTGTAACAATTACTATTCCCACTCCAGCAAGTGCAACAATAGGTAAAGTGTTGGATAGCGAAGGGGAATAACTTACCATTCCCACTCCAGCAAGTGCAACAGCAGTGAAAGTGTTGGATAGCGGAGGGGATAAAATTACTATTCCCACTCCAGCGAGTGCAACAGTAGGGAAAGTGTTGGATAGCGAAGGAGTAAAAATTACTATTCCCACTCCAGGGAGTGCAAGAGTAGGGAAAGTGTTGGATAGCGGAGGGGAATAATTAACTATTCCCACTCCAGCAAGTACAACAGTAGGGAAAGTGTTGGATAGCGGAGGGGACTAATTTACTATTCCCACTCCAGGGAGTGCAACAGTAGGGAAAGTGTTGGATAGCGGAGGGGATACAATTACTATTCCCACTCCAGCGAGTGCAACAGTAGGGAAAGTGTTGGATAGCATAGGTGTAACAATTACTATTCCCACTCCAGCAAGTGCAACAATAGGTAAAGTGTTGGATAGCGAAGGGGAATAACTTACCATTCCCACTCCAGCAAGTGCAACAGTAGGGAAACTTTTGGATAGCGGAGGGGAAAAATTTACTATTCCCACTCCAGGGAGTGCAACAGTAGGGAAAGTGTTGGATAGCATAGGGGTAAAAATTACTATTCCCACTCCAGGGATAGCAACAGTAGGGAAAGTGTTGGATAGCGTAAGGGTAAAAATTACTATTCCCACTCCAAGGAGTGCAACAGTAGGGAAAGTGTTGGATAGCGGAGGGGAATAATTTACTATTCCCACTCCAGCAATTGTAACAGTAGGGAAAATGTTGGATAGCATAGGGGATAAAATTACTATTCCCACTCCAGCGAGTGCAACAGTAGGGAAAGTGTTGGATAGCGGAGGGGATAAAATTACTATTCCCACTCCAGGGAGTGCAACAGTAGGGAAAGTGTTGGATAGCGGAGGGGATAAAATTACTATTCCCACTCCAGGGAGTGCAACAGTAGGGAAAGTGTTGGATAGCAGAGGGGTAAAAATTACTATTCCCACTCCAGCAAGTGCAACAGTAGGGAAAGTGTTGGATAGCAGAGGGGAATAATTTACTATTCCCACTCCAGCAAATTAATTACCCTTAGTTAACAAACAATTAATGAATTAATAATAATTCACCTCCCACCATATTCCCCTATAAATGACACCACCAATGTCGTAAAGCATGACACAATTAACATAATTAATTAACAATTAATTACTCAATTAATAACAATTAACAAGCAAATTAAAAACAATTATTAATACATTAATTCACACAATTAACACTATAAAACAACATTAAATAAATATTATATAAAAAATATTAATTAATTAATTATAATTAAGTTACTTCCCACCCTACTCCCTATAAACCCACAACCCGCTCCTAAAAGAATGGCACAATAAACATAATTAACAATTAATTAATAATTATTAACAACCAATTAATAAATAATTAATAATAAATTAATTTCCACAATTAACAATATAAAATATTAAATACATAAATATTAATTAATAAAAATATTAATTAATTAACTCTAATTAAATTACTTCCCACCCTACTCCCCTATAAACCCACAACCCGCTCCTAAAAAAATGACACAATTAACATAATTAACAATTAATAATTAACAACCAATTAATAACTAATTAATAATACATTAATTTCCACAATTAACAATATAAAATATTAAATACATAAATATTAATTAATAAAAAATATGTATTAATTAATTATAATTAAATTACTTCCCACCCTATTCCCCTATAAACCCACAACCCGCTACAGAACTAAAACGCAAAATGTAATTTAAATTTTTTTTATAACTTCTAAAAATTATTAATAAATGTATTATAATTAAATTACTTCCCACCCTGTTCCCCTATAAACCCACAACCCGCTACGGAAATAAAACGCAAAATTTACTTAAAAAAAATATTAACTTCTAAATATTTAACACATATATTAAAAAACAAATGCAATACTTACACAAAAAAATAGAACACATACATTTAACCCCTTCGCTGCTAGGCCTTTTCCCCTCCTGTGCTAAGCCTTTTTTTGGCTATTTGGGGTAGTGCGCGCTTAGGCCCCTGTAACTTTTTGACCACATAAGGTATCCATGCCAAATTTGCGTCCTTTTTTCTAACATCATGGGGATTGTAAAGGTACCCAGGGTTTGTGGATTCCCCTGGAGGGGACCCAGAAATTAGTCAAAATATAGCTAAATTTTGGTTTTTTTGGAAAAAGGCAAAAAAGGGCTACAGATGAAAGCGTCTTGATTTTTCCCTGCAAATGGCATCAAAAAAGGGGTTGTGGGGATGAAATCACCATCTTCCCAGCTTTCAGGGACAAGCAGACTTTTGTCAGAAAACCAACTTTCTTTACACAGTTTTGGCATTTTTCTGGGACATAGCCTATTTATGCTATTTTTTGTGCTTTCAACCTCCTTCCAGTTAATGGTAGAAATGGGTATGAAACCAATAATGGATCCTGGAAAGCCATACATTTATGAAAAGTAGACAAAATTCTGAATTCAGCAAGGGGTCATTTGTGTAGATCCTTAAAGTTTTCCTTATAGAAACTAACAGTTAAATAAAGGAAAAATTGAAAATTAGTTGAAAAAAACAGCCATTTGTGTCAACGTTTTCACCTGTAACTTCTTCTAATTATGACAGCTATTTGAAGGCAATATACCGTTATATCCGCTGGACCTTTCTGGTTGTGGGGATATATAGGACTTGTAGGTTCACCAAGAACCCGACGAACCCAGAGCCAATAATTGAGCAACATCTTGCAATGATTTTTTTTAAGTACTGGGTATATAGCAATTATTTTGGGAAAATGTATACATGGAAAAATTGTTATGAAAGACACCTATGTATTTCTGAAATGGGAACAAAATGTAGATTTTAGAAACAGTAGATATTTGCACATTTCCGAAATTGGGAGTACCCATACTAGCATGAGAATTATAGGTCATTTTTCAAAATGACTTATTTTTTACACATTGTCTTTCATTTGGAAGGCAGAAATGCATCGAAAGTCAATAGGTAATAACAGTTGCTCTACAATTCTGTGTTACCCTAAGTCTCCCGATAAAAATGGTACCTCACTTGTGTGGGTAGCCCTTGTGCCCACAACAGGAAATGGCTCAAAATGCAACGTGGACGTACCACATTTTCACAATGAAAAATTACCCTTTTTTTGCAAAGTGCCTAGGTGTAGTTTTTGAACCCTAGCTCTGCCGGCACCTAGGGAAACCTAGCAAACCTATACATTTTTGAAAACTAGACACCCAGGGGAATCCAGGATGGGGTGACTTGACTGCCTCCCACCAGGTTCTGTTACCCAGAATCCCTTGCAAACATAAAAAATTGTCAAAAAAACCACATTTTCCCCACATTTCTGTGGTGGAAAGTTCTGGAATCTGCGTGGATCCACAAATTTCCACCCACCCCGCGTTCCCCAAAGTCTTACGAGAAAAATGGTACCTCACTTGTGTGGGTCGGCTTAGTGCCTGCGACAGGAAACGGCGCAAAACGCAACGTGGTCACACCTCAATTTCGCAGTGAAAAATGACCCTTTTTTGGCAAAGTGCCTAGCTGTAGTTTTTGAACCCTAGCTCTGCCGGCACCTAGGGAAACCTAGCAAACCTATACATTTTTGAAAACTAGACACCCAGGGGAATCCAGGATGGGGTGACTTGACTGCCTCCCACCAGGTTCTGTTACCCAGAATCCCTTGCAAACATAAAAAATTGTCAAAACAAACACATTTTCCCCACATTTCTGTGGTGGAAAGTTCTGGAATCTGCGTGGATCCACAAATTTCCACCCACCCCGCGTTCCCCAGAGTCTTACGAGAAAAATGGTACCTCACTTGTGTGGGTCGGCCTAGTGCCTGCGACAGGAAACGGCGCAAAACGCAACGCGGTCACACCTCAATTTCGCAGTGAAAAATGACCCTTTTTTGGCAAAGTGCCTAGCTGTAGTTTTTGAACCCTAGCTCTGCCGGCACCTAGGGAAACTTAGCAAACCTATACATTTTTGAAAACTAGACACCCAGGGGAATCCAGGATGGGGTGACTTGACTGCCTCCCACCAGGTTCTGTTACCCAGAATCCCTTGCAAACATAAAAAATTGTCAAAAAAACCACATTTTCCCCACATTTCTGTGGTGGAAAGTTCTGGAATCTGCGTGGATCCACAAATTTCCACCCACCCCGCGTTCCCCAAAGTCTTACGAGAAAAATGGTACCTCACTTGTGTGGGTCGGCCTAGTGCCTGCGACAGGAAACGGCGCAAAACGCAACGTGGTCACACCTCAATTTCGCAGTGAAAAATGACCCTTTTTTGGCAAAGTGCCTAGCTGTAGTTTTTTAACCCTACCTCTGCCGGCACCTAGGGAAACCTAGCAAACCTATACATTTTTGAAAACTAGACACCCAGGGGAATCCAGGATGGGGTGACTTGACTGCCTCCCACCAGGTTCTGTTACCCAGAATCCCTTGCAAACATAAAAAATTGTCAAAAAAACCACATTTTCCCCACATTTCTGTGGTGGAAAGTTCTGGAATCTGCGTGGATCCACAAATTTCCACCCACCCCGCATTCCCCAAAGTCTTACGAGAAAAATGGTACCTCACTTGTGTGGGTCGGCCTAGTGCCTGCGACAGGAAACGGCGCAAAACGCAACGCGGTCACACCTCAATTTCGCAGTGAAAAATGACCCTTTTTGGCAAAGTGCCTAGCTGTAGTTTTTGAACCCTACCTCTGCCGGCACCTAGGGAAACCTAGCAAACCCATACATTTTTGAAAACTAGACACCCAGGGGAATCCAGGATGGGGTGACTTGACTGCCTCCCACCAGGTTCTGTTACCCAGAATCCCTTGCAAACATAAAAAATTGTCCAAAAAAACACATTTTCCCCACATTTCTGTGGTGGAAAGTTCTGGAATCTGCGTGGATCCACAAATTTCCACCCACCCTGCGTTCCCCAAAGTCTTACGAGAAAAATGGTACCTCACTTGTGTGGGTCGGCCTAGTGCCTGCGACAGGAAACGGCGCAAAACGCAACGTGGTCACACCTCAATTTCGCAGTGAAAAATGACCCTTTTTTGGCAAAGTGCCTAGCTGTAGTTTTTGAACCCTACCTCTGCCGGCACCTAGGGAAACCTAGCAAACCTATACATTTTTGAAAACTAGACACCCAGGGGAATCCAGGATGGGGTGACTTGACTGCCTCCCACCAGGTTCTGTTACCCAGAATCCCTTGCAAACATAAAAAATTGTCAAAGAAAACACATTTTCCCCACATTTCTGTGGTGGAAAGTTCTGGAATCTGCGTGGATCCACAAATTTCCACCCACCCCGCGTTCCCCAAAGTCTTACGAGAAAAATGGTACCTCACTAGTGCCTGCGACAGGAAACGGCGCAAAACGCAACGCGGTCACACCTCAATTTCGCAGTGAAAAATGACCCTTTTTTGGCAAAGTGCCTAGCTGTAGTTTTTGAACCCTACCTCTGCCGGCACCTAGGGAAACCTAGCAAACCTATACATTTTTGAAAACTAGACACCCAGGGGAATCCAGGATGGGGTGACTTGACTGCCTCCCACCAGGTTCTGTTACCCAGAATCCCTTGCAAACATAAAAAATTGTCAAAGAAAACACATTTTCCCCACATTTCTGTGGTGGAAAGTTCTGGAATCTGCGTGGATCCACAAATTTCCACCCACCCCGCGTCCCCCAAAGTCTTACGAGAAAAATGGTACCTCACTTGTGTGGGTCGGCCTAGTGCCTACGACAGGAAACGGCGCAAAACGCAACGTGGTCACACCTCAATTTCGCAGTGAAAAATGACGCTTTTTGGCAAAGTGCCTAGCTGTAGTTTTTGAACCCTAGCTCTGCCGGCACCTAGCGAAACCTAGCAAACCTATACATTTTTGAAAACTAGACACCCAGGGGAATCCAGGATGGGGTGACTTGACTGCCTCCCACCAGGTTCTGTTACCCAGAATCCCTTGCAAACATAAAAAATTGTCCAAAAAACCACATTTTCCCCACATTTCTGTGGTGGAAAGTTCTGGAATCTGCGTGGATCCACAAATTTCCACCCACCCCGCGTTCCCCAAAGTCTTACGAGAAAAATGGTACCTCACTTGTGTGGGTCGGCCTAGTGCCTGCGACAGGAAACAGCGCAAAACGCAACGTGGTCACACCTCAATTTCGCAGTGAAAAATGACCCTTTTTGGCAAAGTGCCTAGCTGTAGTTTTTGAACCCTAGCTCTGCCGGCACCTAGGGAAACCTAGCAAACCTATACATTTTTGAAAACTAGACACCCAGGGGAATCCAGGATGGGGTGACTTGACTGCCTCCCACCAGGTTCTGTTACCCAGAATCCCTTGCAAACATAAAAAATTGTCCAAAAACCACATTTTCCCCACATTTCTGTGGTGGAAAGTTCTGGAGTCTGCGTGGATCCACAAATTTCCACCCACCCCGCGTTCCCCAAAGTCTTACGAGAAAAATGGTACCTCACTTGTGTGGGTCGGCCTAGTGCCTGCGACAGGAAACGGCGCAAAACGCAACGTGGTCACACCTCAATTTCGCAGTGAAAAATGACCCTTTTTTGGCAAAGTGCCTTGCTGTAGTTTTTTAACCCTACCTCTGCCGGCACCTAGGGAAACCTAGCAAACCTATACATTTTTGAAAACTAGACACCCAGGGGAATCCAGTATGGGGTGACTTGACTGCCTCCCACCAGGTTCTGTTACCCAGAATCCCTTGCAAACATAAAAAATTGTCCAAAAAACACATTTTCCACACATTTCTGTGGTGGAAAGTTCTGGAATCTGCGTGGATCCACAAATTTCCACCCACCCCGCGTTCCCCAAAGTCTTACGAGAAAAATGGTACCTCACTTGTGTGGGTCGGCCTAGTGCCTGCGACAGGAAACGGCGCAAAACGCAACGTGGTCACACCTCAATTTTGCAGTGAAAAATGACCCTTTTTTGGGAAAGTGCCTAGCTGTAGTTTTTGAACCCTAGCTCTGCCGGCACCTAGGGAAACCTAGCAAACCTATACATTTTTGAAAACTAGACACCCAGGGGAATCCAGGATGGGGTGACTTGACTGCCTCCCACCAGGTTCTGTTACCCAGAATCCCTTGCAAACATAAAAAATTGTCCAAAAAACCACATTTTCCCCACATTTCTGTGGTGGAAAGTTCTGGAATCTGCGTGGATCCACAAATTTCCACCCACCCCGCGTTCCCCAAAGTCTTACGAGAAAAATGGTACCTCACTTGTGTGGGTCGGCCTAGTGCCTGCGACAGGAAACGGCGCAAAACGCAACGTGGTCACACCTCAATTTCGCAGTGAAAAATGACCCTTTTTTGGCAAAGTGCCTTGCTGTAGTTTTTGAACCCTACCTCTGCCGGCACCTAGGGAAACCTAGCAAACCTATACATTTTTGAAAACTAGACACCCAGGGGAATCCAGTATGGGGTGACTTGACTGCCTCCCACTAGGTTCTGTTACCCAGAATCCCTTGCAAACATAAAAAATTGTCCAAAAAACCACATTTTCCCCACATTTCTGTGGTGGAAAGTTCTGGAATCTGCGTGGATCCACAAATTTCCACCCACCCCGCGTTCCCCAAAGTCTTACGAGAAAAATGGTACCTCACTTGTGTGGGTCGGCCTAGTGCCTGCGACAGGAAACGGCGCAAAACGCAACGCGGTCACACCTCAATTTCGCAGTGAAAAATGACCCTTTTTTGGCAAAGTGCCTAGCTGTAGTTTTTAACCCTACCTCTGCCGACACCTAGGGAAACCTAGCAAACACACACATTCCTGAAAAGTAGACACCCGGGGGCTTCCAGGGAGGTATGGCTTGCGTGGATCCCCCAACGTTTCCTTACCCAGAATCCCCTGCAAACCTCAATTTTAGCTGAAAAAATCACTTTTTTCACACATTTGTGTGTGGGAAAGTGTGGCATCACTGGCCTCACACAAATTTCTTACCACCCAGCGTTCCCCAGGTCTCCCGATAAAAATGGTGCCTCACTTGTGTGGGAGGCCCAAGTACCCGCGACAGGCAAGGGCCCACAACGTAGTGAGGCGACCTCAAAATGGCCTTTCACAAAACCACCTGGTTTTGCAAGGGGGTCACCTGGGTTTTTGGCCCTGTGCTCGGCGGCCATCTAGGGAAACCTACCAAACCCACACATTTCTGAAAAGTAGACACCCGGGGGCTTCCAGGGAGGTATGGCTTGCATGGATCCCCCAACGTTTCCTTACCCAGAATCCCTTGCAAACCTCAATTTTAGCTGAAAAAATCACTTTTTTCACATATTTGTGTGTGGGAAAGTGTGGCATCACTGGCCTCACACAAATTTCCTACCACCCAGAGTTCCCCAGGTCTCCCGATAAAAATGGTGCCTCACTTGTGTGGGAGGCCCAAGTACCCGCGACAGGCAAGGGCCCACAACGTAGTGAGGTGACCTCAAAATGGCCTTTCACAAAACCACCTGATTTTGCAAGGGGGTCACCTGGGTTTTGGCCCTGTGCTCGGCGGCCATCTAGGGAAACCTACCAAACCCACACATTTCTGAAAAGTAGACACCCGGGGGCTTCCAGGGAGGTATGGCTTGCGTGGATCCCCCAACGTTTCCTTACCCAGAATCCCTTGCAAACCTCACTTTTAGCTGAAAAAATCACTTTTTCACACATTTGTGTGTGGGAAAGTGTGGCATCACTGGCCTCACAGAAATTTCCTACCACCCAGCGTTCCCCCAGGTCTCCCGATAAAAATGGTGCCTCACTTGTGTGGGAGGCCCAAGTACCCGCGACAGGCAAGGGCCCACAACGTAGTGAGGCGACCTCAAAATGGCCTTTCACAAAACCACCTGGTTTTGCAAGGGAGTCACCTGGGTTTTTGGCCCCGTGCTCGGCGGCCATCTAGGAAACCTACCAAACCCACACATTTATGAAAAGTAGACACCCGGGGCTTCAGGGAGGTATGGCTTGCGTGGATCCCCCAACGTTTCCTTACCCAGAATCCCTTGCAAACCTCAATTTTAGCTGAAAAAATCACTTTTTCACACATTTGTGTGTGGGAAAGTGTGGCATCACTGGCCTCACACAAATTTCCTACTACCAGCGTTCCCCAGGTCTCCCGATAAAAATGGTGCCTCACTTGTGTGGGAGGCCCAAGTACCCGCGACAGGCAGGGCCCACAACGTAGTGAGGCGACCTCAAAATTGCCTATCTCAAAACCACCTGGTTTTGCAAGGGGGTCACCTGGGTTTTGGCCCGCATGCTCGGCGGCCATCTAGGTAAACCTACCAAACCCACACATTTCTGAAAAGTAGACACCCGGGGTCTTCCAGGGAGGTATGGCTTGCGTGGATCCTCCAACGTTTCCTTACCCAGAATCCCTTGCAAACCTCAATTTTAGCTGAAAAAATCACTTTTTCACACATTTGTGTGTGGGAAAGTGTGGCATCACTGGCCTCACACAAATTTCCTACCACCCAGCGTTCCCCAGGTCTCCCGATAAAATGGTGCCTCACTTGTGTGGGAGGCCCAAGTACCCGCGACAGGCAAGGACACAAAACGTTTTGAGGCAACATCAACATTGCCTATCAAAAAATGTTTTGGGCCCTTGCCTGTCGCGGGTACTTGGGCCTCCCACACAAGTGAGGCACCATTTTTATCGGGAGACCTGGGGAAATGCTGGGTGGTAGGAAATTTGTGTGAGGCCAGTGATGCCACACTTTCCCACACAAAAATGTGTGAAAAAAGTGATTTTTTCAGCTAAAAGTGAGGTTTGCAGGGGATTCTGGGTAAGGAAACGTTGGGGGATCCACGCAAGCCATACCTCCCTGGAAGCCCCCGGGTGTCTACTTTTCAGAAATGTGTGGGTTTGGTAGGTTTCCTAGATGGCCACCGAGCACAGAGCCAAAAACCCAGGTGATCTCCTTGCAAAACCAGGTGGTTTTGTGAAAGGCCATTTTGAGGTCGCCTCACTACGTTGTGGGCCCTTGCCTGACGCGGGTACTTGGGCCTCCCACACAAGTGAGGCACCATTTTTATCGGGAGACATGGGGAACGCTGGGTGGTAGGAAATTTGTGTGAGGCCAGTGATGCCACACTTTCCCACACAAAATGTGTGAAAAAAGTGATTTTTTCAGCTAAAAGTGAGGTTTGCAGGGGATTCTGGGTAAGGAAACGTTGGGGGATCCACGCAAGCCATACCTCCCTGGAAGACCCCGGGTGTCTACTTTTCAGAAATGTGTGGGTTTGGTAGGTTTCCCTATGCGGCCGCCGAGCCCCGGGCCAAAAACCCAGGTGACCCCCCTTGCAAAACCAGGTCATAATGAGATAATGTGTTGTTTATTTCTGCAGCGTGAACATTTTGGCACAATATTGCAAGGAAAATGTGACAGACATTTTGAGGTGTGCAGGACATTGTGGGTACCATAACTTGTTGGGATCCACAAGAGAGATATCACCATGTACTCCCATGGGTGTTTCGTTTACGACAATATCTACAGTTGGTAGGTTATTCTTAGACGGAATGTACACCTTGGCAGACAGACTAAAAAGACAAAGATTACTGCACAGCCATCTATTCCTCAAGCACACACACATACTGGTTGGATTTGGCACGAGGGCAAGTGATGGTTCAGTATATACAATTTTATTAACAAGAGATTTCACAAAAATGAAATGCACTGTCAATAATTGAAAGGACAAAAAACGGAACCAGTGACTCGCAGCTCGTGAGCTGTAAAGCCACGTCAAGGCCCCAACCGCTTTACAGGCCATTCACACACCTTTCATACGTGATACACACAAGACCATTCACACCCCCAGGCACGAAACAAACACATTACAACATTCACAAAAAGGGACAAGGTACACCCTGCTTGAGAAAGACAAAAAAAAATATTACTGCACAGCCATCTAATCCTCAAGCACACACACACATACTGGTTGGATTTGGCACGAGGGTGAGTGATGGTTCAGTATATACAATTGTATTAACAAGTGATTTCACAAAAATGAAATGCACTGTTAATAATTGAAAGGACGAGAAACTGAACCATTGACTCACAGCTCGTGAGCTGTAAAGCCACGACAAGGCACCAACCTCTTTACAGGCCATTCATACACCTTTCATACGTGTGACAAATACAAAACCATTCACACCACCAGCCGCGGGCCCATCACATTACAACACTCACACCAGCAGACAGCGCCATTCAAGGGCCCATCACTTTCACACGCCCACATTCCTAACACAGCAACCACACAAGCTGATGGATTGCGTGGAGTGTCGCTCGGCTAGCAGTGTGTGTAGTGACCAGCAGCAAGTCACTACTCACACACTGCCAGCCGAGCGCCAGTCCACGCACACCGCCAGCCAAGCGCCACTCCACGCACACCGCCAGCCAAGCGCCACTCCACGCACACCGCCAGCCTAGCACCACTCCACGCACACCGCCAGCCTAGCGCCACTCCATGCACACCACCAGCCAAGAGCCACTCCCCGCACACCGCCAGCCAAGCGCCACTCCACGCACACCGCCAGCCAAGCACCAGCCTACACACACCACCATCACATTTAGGATTTTTTTATACAAAAAGAAAACACAAACAAATTGCAAATAGATACAAATCTACTAACACAAAATCAGAAACATTGCACTAATGCCAACCTTGAAACAGAACAACAATTCTTAAACATTACAGACCAGGCAGTTCACTTTACCACTCATGGTTGCTCCCAATAATTCTTTTGCTTGTGGTACGCTCTATAACAAGCAGGCACACACAGCCCAGGGTTAGAAGGACACTCAGGGCAGTACATACGAGTCTCCTTCCGCGTACCTCTTCGCCAACAGACTCTACATCTCCTAGTGGGAAAGTCTTTTGAGAGTGTAGGAGGAATGTGATCAGGAAAGTGGCGCTCTTTCAATCGAGCCACATCCTCCACCACTCCAACTCTAGGAACACTTGCCTGTTCCACAACAACAAGGCTGCCTATGACAGACTCCTGAAACTGAACAAAAGTCAACTTTGACGCAGGAGAACACTCCTTGAACACAACAAAAGCATTGAAAGTTGCTAAATTGAAGAGTTGGATGGCCAACTTCTTATACCAAATGTAAGACTTACGAATAGCAGTGTAAGGTTCCAACCTCTGATCTACTCTATCAACACCACCCATGTGCTTATTGTAGTCTAAAATGCACACAGGTTTGCGCACTTCAGCAATCTGACCCCAAACAGCCACAGGTGAAGTACTCTCATCATGGATGGTAGTCAGCATGTACACATCCCTCCTGTCCACAAATTTCACAGCTAGCAGTTCCTCACTACGCAAGGCACTGCACTGTCCCCTCTGAAGTTTTTTGCAAACAAGCTCTTTTGGATAACCTTTACGGTTAGAGCGGATTGTGCCACAAGCAAAAGTGTCCACTTTGAACAATTCCTTAAACAATTGCACAGCAGTGTAGAAGTTATCAAGGTACAAATGGTGGCCTCTGTTAAACAGTCCTCTAGCAAGTTCCCACACAATTTTCTCTGAAACTCCTACTAAAGTGGACGGACAACCAGGGGGGTCAATAGTGGAATCCCTACCAGTGTACACACGCAAATTAAAAACATATCCTGTCCTACTCTCAGACAACATATACAGCTTAATTCCATAGCGTGCCCTCTTGCTAGGAATGTACTGCCTAAAAACCAAACGGCCCTTGAACAGCACCAAAGACTCATCAATAGATATTTCTTTCCCTGGAGTATAGATCTCTGAAAATCGATCTACAAAGTGATCAAGAACAGGCCGAATCTTAAAAAGACGGTCACATTCAGGGTGATCTCATGGCAACGCCAAACCATTATCAACAAAATGCAGCATCCGAAGCAAAAGTAAATACCGATCACGAGTCATAACTGCAGGGAATATGGCCGTTGCCATCAAGGGACTGGTAGACCAATATGAACCCATGGACGGCTTCCTTATCAAACCCATCAAAAAAGTCAAGCCCAAAAACTTCTTCATCTCTTCCAGATTTGTGGGACTCCACCGGGTAGCTCTAGAATGGGGCCTAAGTCTGGCACTGTTGTCCCTCAAAAACTGTTCAGCATACAAATTAGTCTGCTCAACAATCTCACCCAAAAATACATCATCCATAAACAACTGAAAATACTGTATAGGCAAATAATGTTCACAATCCACTCTACACCCTGCATAACCACTAAAGGCAGGCAACACCGGCTGCACCATGTTTGGATCAACCCAGAGTCCAGCACTTCCAGTAGGAAGCCTAGCAGCCCCAGGCTGCAATCCAGATGCCTCTTGCACCATCGGCACAGTAGTATCCTCCTCTAAATCAGGCACTTCATCTGCACTGAGAGTACCTTCATCATCCGATGATTCCATGTGGAGAGAAAACTCACTGCCTGAATCTTCCCCTCCCTCCTCTCCCTCAGACGCACTGTCAGTCTCATAATCCTGCTCAGAGGAAGATTCAAGAAGCAAACCAACCACCTGCTGAGCAGTAATTCTACGGCTAGCCATAATGCTTACTAATAAAGGTTACTTGTCAAACAAGTCAACAACAACAAACCCTTTGTAAAAAAAAAGAAATAAACAAAATGTAGCTTTATCACAAAGACCTATATGCTCCAACACTATACCACTCACGTGACAGAAGCAGCTAGACTCACCACCACCTACTCTGCACAGACACAGTAAGGATCAACAATATCCCACTAAAAAAGAAGAAGAAAAAAAATTACACATAAGACAATGCAAAACATCGCAAAGAATTTCATGCTCTGAACACTAACAAATATGCTGCCATTATGGCACCACTTACAAAAAATTCATTCATGCATGACAATAATACTCATTTGGAGTACACACAACAAAAATATTTTTCTTACCAAATAAATGCAATTACGCAAAACTGCAGAACCACCACTGCCGAAACCGCAAACAGGAATCAAAAGCTTTACACTAGAATAAAAAGGAGAAAATAAAACATTACAATCACATATGCAAATAATGCACCAGTCCACACACAATCCACCAGCCAAGCTAAGGGGTAGGTGGGCCTAACAGTATAAATAAAATATTCACCCCCGTAAAAGGGAGCAACCCTTGCCCTTTTGGCCACTCCCCAACACAAAAATTTAAAAAAACCCTGGTGCCTAGTGGGCATTCCTGCTGCACGATCACATGATCGTGCAGCAGGAATGCACAAAGAGGCATCGGGGAAAGGAAAACCCTTTCCTTTCCCTCGATGCCTCTTTTGATACAAACACCCCCCCCTCCCCGAGCCAAACCTCACCTGATTTCCCAGACGCGCTGGAAGCAAATGGCTTCCAGCGCGTCGGGGAAGAAAGGGAAACCCTCAATGATGTCAGCGCGCTGATGTCATTGATGGGGCGGGGGAGGCAGGGGAAGCCCTTCCCCTGCCTCCCCAAAAAAAAAAAAAACCTAACGATCGGATTCCCACGGGGGGAGCGCCAGCGCTTCCCCCGTGGGTGGTCTTATGACGAGCTGGACTCGTCATGAGCACACGAGCACTGTGTGCCATGACGAGTCCAGCTCGTCATAAGCACTGAAGGGGATAAAGGGTCAGAGCAGGATCTCAGCGGCAGACGAGGAGAAGGAACCTCCTGGTCACAGGAACTACACGAGAATTGCGCTCGAGAAAATGAAGGATGCAAAGACCTCCATCAAGGATTACAGCTAACTTTTCACGTTGGAAATGGAGAGAAGGCACATCTGCTTAACCACGCTCACGAATTCTGCACACCTGCCCTGCATATTTATCAAAGAAGATGCCACCGTTTTGTGCAATACCTCTACTCAACTGGAGTACTGTCTACTGGCTAATCAGTAAGTGTTACCTCGTTGGGTAAATGTATAGTGCCTTTCCTACACTACAGCTGCGTAAAGGACCAGAAGAATTGTCTCCAGTGACCTGTGTGTCTGTAACTTTGCCACCGCGCCGAAAGCGCCGGGGTCCTTTGAGTAAGCTGTCCATCATAGTGGGGAAAGGGCGGGCAGACGTTGCATACCGCTAGTGTATGTGTGGCGGGGCCAAACGAGCGGGGCTTCTAGGCCCGTTCACATGCCTCTTGTTTATAAAGGGTCAGAGCACGATCTCAGCGGCAGACGAGGAGAAGGAACCTCCTGGTCACAGGAACTACACGAGCATTGCGCTCGAGAAAATCAAGGATGCAAAGACCTCCATCAAGGATTACAGCTACCTTTTCAGGGTGTAAATGGAGAGAAGCCACATCTGCCCTGCATATTTATCCACGAAGATGCCACCGTTTTGTGCAATACCTCTACTCAACTGGAGTACTTTCTACTGGCTAATCAGTAAGTGCTACCTCGTTGGGTAAATGTATAGTGCCTTTCCTACACTACAGCTGCGTAAAGGACCAGAAGAATTGTCTCCAGTGACCTGTGTATCTGTAACTTTGCCACCGCGCCGAAAGCGCCGGGGTCCTTTGAGTAAGCTGTCCATCATAGTGGGGAAAGGGCGGGAAGACGTAGCATACCGAGAGTATGTGTGGCGGGGCCAAACGAGCGGGGCTTCTAGGCCCGTTCACATGCCTCTTGTTTATAAAGGGTCAGAGCAGGATCTCACCGGCAGACGAGGAGAGGGAACCTCCTGGTCACAGGAACTACACGAGGATTGCACTCGAGAAAATCAAGGATGCAGAGACCTCCATCGAGGATTACAGCTCACTTTTCAGGGTGGAAATGGAGAGAAGGCACATCTGCTTAACCATGCTCACGAATGTGTGGCGGGGCCAAACGAGCGGGGCTTCTAGGCCCGTTCACATGCCTCTTGTTTATAAAGGGTCAGAGCAGGATCTCACCGGCAGACGAGGAGAGGGAACCTCCTGGTCACAGGAACTACACGAGGATTGCACTCGAGAAAATCAAGGATGCAGAGACCTCCATCGAGGATTACAGCTCACTTTTCAGGGTGGAAATGGAGAGAAGGCACATCTGCTTAACCACGCTCACGAATGTGTGGCGGGGCCAAACGAGCGGGGCTTCTAGGCCCGTTCACATGCCTCTTGTTTATAAAGGGTCAGAGCAGGATCTCACCGGCAGACGAGGAGAGGGAACCTCCTGGTCACAGGAACTACACGAGGATTGCACTCGAGAAAATCAAGGATGCAGAGACCTCCATCGAGGATTACAGCTCACTTTTCAGGGTGGAAATGGAGAGAAGGCACATCTGCTTAACCACGCTCACGAATGTGTGGCGGGGCCAAACGAGCGGGGCTTCTAGGCCCGTTCACATGCCTCTTGTTTATAAAGGGTCAGAGCAGGATCTCACCGGCAGACGAGGAGAGGGAACCTCCTGGTCACAGGAACTACACGAGGATTGCACTCGAGAAAATCAAGGATGCAGAGACCTCCATCGAGGATTACAGCTCACTTTTCAGGGTGGAAATGGAGAGAAGGCACATCTGCTTAACCACGCTCACGAATGTGTGGCGGGGCCAAACGAGCGGGCTTCTAGGCCCGTTCACATGCCTCTTGTTTATAAAGGGTCAGAGCAGGATCTCACCGGCAGACGAGGAGAGGGAACCTCCTGGTCACAGGAACTACACGAGGATTGCACTCGAGAAAATCAAGGATGCAGAGACCTCCATCGAGGATTACAGCTCACTTTTCAGGGTGGAAATGGAGAGAAGGCACATCTGCTTAACCACGCTCACGAATGTGTGGCAGGGCCAAACGAGCGGGGCTTCTAGGCCCGTTCACATGCCTCTTGTTTATAAAGGGTCAGAGCAGGATCTCACCGGCAGACGAGGAGAGGGAACCTCCTGGTCACAGGAACTACACGAGGATTGCACTCGAGAAAATCAAGGATGCAGAGACCTCCATCGAGGATTACAGCTCACTTTTCAGGGTGGAAATGGAGAGAAGGCACATCTGCTTAACCACGCTCACGAATTCTACATGATGATTGCGCTCGAGAAAATCAAGGATGCAGAGACCTCTATCGAGGATTACACCTGCCCTGCATATTTATCCACGAAGATGCCACCGTTTTGTGCAATACCTCTACTCAACTGGAGTACTTTCTACCGGCTAATCAGTAAATGCTAACTCGTTGGGGAATTGTATAGTGCCTTTCCTACACTACAGCTGCATAAAACACTCGCAGGCATTCCTGCTGCACGATCACATGATCGTGCAGCAGAAATGCACAAAAGAGGCATCGGGGGAAAGGAAAACCCTTTCCTTTCCCTCGATGTCTCTTTTCCAATCAAACCCCCCCTCCCCGAGCCAAAACTCACCTTATTTCAGCGACGCGCTGGAAGCAAATGGCTTCCAGCGCATCGGGAAGAAAGGGAAACCCTCAATGACGTCAGCGCGCCGCGCGCTCACGTCATTGATGGGGGCGGGGGAGGCAGGGGAAGTCCTTCCCCTGCCTTCCCCCAAAAAACCCGACGATCGGATTCCCACGAGGGAGCGCCAGCGCTTCCCCCGTGGTTGGTCTTATGACGAGCTGGACTCGTCATGAGCACACGAGCACTGTGTGCCATGACGAGTCCAGCTCGTCATAAGCACCGAAGGGGTTAAAATACACACTAAAATACATAACACTAACTAAAACAACAATATTTTTAACAACGATATTTTTGCAAACAATATTGACTTCGATATTTTTAAAAACGATATTACTTACCTTAAACTCGATATTCTTGACAACGATATTCTGACAGTCGATATTTTTGTATTACGATATTTTGCACTCAATATTAGTGCAAGTCGACATTTACAACTCGATATTATGTCTGTTTACCCATGCACACACGGCCCTGTGATACAGCATCCAAATGTACATCTGTCCTCAGAGTATAAAGCAAAGAAAACAGCACAGAACACTTGGAATACACACTGGTAAACCTGTAGAGCTTGTTTCAGCAATAAAAGTTTGATACATAGCCCAGTGAGTTTTGGGAGGTGATTCTTTGATGTTCTCTTGCTGCACAATATTAACAAATTCAAGTGCAAGAGAACAGGGGCTAGCTATGGAACTCTGGATGACCTGAGCATGTGTGTGTTTTCTGTTTGCCCAAAAACAGTCTTAGCGGCAGTACTTGTGACAGTGAAAACAATGACATAAAAATAAAGTATCTCACAAGGGTTCTCAGATGTGGAAGTGAAGTTGGAACAAAGAACAGGCACCCAACAGACAGCTTCTCTGTTAAAGATTATCCTGCAGGGAGGACCGATGCCAACATTCTCAGAAATCCGATCTGCTGCAGGCAGCATGCTGTCGCCTAATGTGGCTTAACTGCTTTGAATGTGTGCCCAGAATCTGGCCGCAGTCTTGTACACTCCTCTGTGCCCATATCAGAATGAACCTTATTTCAATGAACCTCTAAGCGTGTTTGCTAAAAAGATTTATTTCATTTGACAGCTAATGGATTTCCTCAATAATATCATGCCCATTGATATTAAAGTTTTACTCAAATTGCAGGAGGAAGACAGGGATTGAAGCGCTGAAAACAATCTGTGGACAAACCACTAAGTCAATATGGCAATGGCCAAATGAACCAGCGTGCATTAGGGTGTTGGGCCCTTCCCCTGTTGGTTCAAGTAGGTGTTCACATACCTAATTAGCATCTCTAAAAGTGAAAACTAATTTACTGCAGCCCTTAAACAATCACAGACTCCTCACAAGCACCTCTGTTAGCTTGTTTTCTCAATGTGTAAATCCCTCATGGATCTCTACCCCAGCCCATTCGAGGTTCACCCAGCCCGGACCACTCAGGGTTCATCCATTAAATAAATAAGTACAAATATATATTTGGCAGTCACCAGTAGGTAGTTATAGTTAGGACCATGTTTTTGACTTCCCTAAATCTTTGGCCCCGTTTGACAAATTTTCACGAACATTTCTCAAAAAAGTGTGCCGCTGATTCAAGTTGTGCATGGAAAGTTTTGGGGCGATCTGTCAAGCGGGGCAGAGAAAAAGCGGGGTAAAGAAAAGTGCATTTCTCATTTTAATTCCCATAGGAGTTCTGAACACGACTACAGCCCGAACCGCTGGACGGAATTACTCCGAATTTAGCAGAAAGGCAGATGTGGTTCCGCAGATCACGTTTTTAGTTATTTGGTGTAAATCCATTCAGTAGTTGTTGACAAATTAAAGGAAATCCAAATTTGTATATCTGTGACTGCAAATAATTTGAGACGATTTCACAACGAATTGCGAATACACGCGCCAACAGAAATGCCGTGATTGGCCAGCCGAAACCTGAGCAGAGAGTTGCGGCTGCCAGTTTACTTCATTGGAACAGTCCCAGGGGCTCAAACGAAATGGCAGAAAGTGGCATAAGGGGTCAGGTTGTATGTGTCCTGACCCCATGAGGGGAATATAGGGGTCTTTGAGGAGGAACTCCTGATGTGTATAATATGTTCAAAAACAGTTTTCCCCCATGTGCGATATTCGCGAATTCGTCGCGACCATCTGTGCGGCCCGCGTGAAACGTCACAACAAATTTGAGAATATCGCGATAAAATTAAAAAATACATTCACAGACTCACTCAGATACTAATGCATTCACTCATAGATGCACTCAGAGACTCAGTCACCCACTAACACACCCACTCAGACACTCATGCACAGACTCATGCACCTACTCATGCACCTACTCACATACTTACTCAGACACTCACACACCCACTCACAGACCCACTCAGAGACTCATGCACCCTCTCACACACCTACTCAGACACTCATACACCCACTCATAGAGCCACTCAGAGAGTCATGCTCCTACTCACACACTGACTCAGACACTCACACACCCTCTCACAGACCCACTCAGAGACTCATGCTCCTACTCACACACTGACTCAGACACTCACACACCCACTCACAGACCCACTCAGAGACTCATGCACCCACTCACATACCCACTCAGACACTTATGCACTCACTCACAGATCTACCTACAGACCCATGTACCTTCTCAAACACCTACTCAGACACTCATGCACCCACTAACAGATCCACTCACAGACAACTCAGAGACTCATGGACCCACTCACAGACCCAATCAGAGACTCATACAGCCACTTGCAGTCCCACTGAGACACTCATGCACCCACTCACAGTCCCAGTCAGAGACCCATGCTGTCACTCACACACCCACTCAGACACTCATGCACCCACTCATAGACCAAATCAGAGACTCATGCACCCACTCACACATGCACTCAGAGATGCACGCACCCACTCACAGACCCACTCATGTACCCACTCACAGACCCACTAAGACTCATGCACCCACTCACACACCCACTCAGACACTCATGCACTCACTCACAGACCAACTCAGAGACTCCTGCACTCACTGACAGACCCACTCAGAGACTCATTCACTTACTCTCAGACCCACTGAGAGATTCACACACCCACTGACTCACACACCCACTCAGAGATTCATGCACCCACTGACAGACCCATGCAATCACTTGCACACCAACTCACACACCCACTCAGAGTCCGCATGCAGCCACTCACAGATTCACTCAGAGACACATGCACCCTCTCACAGACTTGCTGAGACACTCACACACACTCCCATACACACTCTGACTCTCACATAACAAGCTTCTCAGACAGTTGTGCACCCACTAACAGACCCACTCAAACACTCATACATGCACAGACACTCAAAAACTCATACATGTTTTTTTAGAGTTATTCAGATAGTGATGTACCCAGTGTGATGCACAGAATCACTTATATAGTTCTGAATTATTGAATGTGCTGGTATATTTATAAAGAAAATTAACAACATTTTAGGCAATAGGGTGACTCTGAGCTCCTTTGTGTTCATTGTGAGTCTGTGACAGCTACAAATAATACAGGATGCAGAGTTTGAGGCTGCTGAGAAACACCCAGTTGCCTTCATCTGTAAAGTGAACTCCATCACTTCTATAGATTCCATGTATGTCAAAACGCAGGTTGTTGTTGTAGATAGAGCCCATGTTATGGTCTCTGCGGAATGCAGGAACTGTTTTATTAACATGTTTCCTGGCTTTGTCAATCTGTGGACAGAATTGATTTGACCACTTCCATTTCTGCCTTTGGCATATGTTGGAGTACACCAAGATAGTCTAAGTGAAAAGTGTCATTAATTGTGAAAAGGTATCCTTCATTAGGATTTCCAGTCATACCCCAATCAGTGTGTATAGGTCATTGCCACCACAGTGCACAATCATGAGGTCAGCAGGTTGGCCATCCACAATGCTTTTAACTAAAGGCAGCAATTGATGCCACTTCAACCCTCTCTGGCCAATCCAAGTAATGTCTACATTAGGCAAACCCAAGTTCCTGTCAATACCACTCTTTCTAGTAGACTCTCTATTCCAAAACACATAGCTGTGGCCCATAATCCATACTCAAACCATTTTGAAATGAAGCAGCAGTAGCAGACAGGAAAAGGCTGGAACTGAATGAGACAGTTTGGAAAATGAAAGGCAGTTAAAAGGAAGGTGTGCTCCTGTTTTTAAAAAACATAATTGATTGGATGCTGTGAATATGCAGGTAAATAAAATTAGGTAGTGTCTTGAAACCCCACCTGCTGCAGCTCATTTTGTAACTAGTATGGTCCTTCTAGAATGTGCTGCAAACTTGTGACCTACTGGTTCTAGTGGGTTGCTATGGAGACTGTGCTAAGCGTGTATTGGGGAAGGGTGTTAAAGAGTGTTTAGACTTATTGTTGTATAATAAGTGTTACATTTCCGACACAAGGCTTGCTAATAATGTGCACTGTACTATTAAAGTCATAAAACTACCAAGCTAAATATGTTTTTGGACTCCCTTTTTTTCACAAATTCATTGCGACAATCGTGAATAAGTCGCGAATATGCACAAATACCCTACCATATTGGACTTCTTTATAAAAGTGCATGAAAGGGTTAACACATTCTAACCATTCAGAAGTGGGGTTACAAAACTATAATATGAACGATTTGTTTTTATTTGCTGTCTTTCGCAGTATCAGAGAGTGCAAAGTTGAAAAGGTTGCCATTAATGGTTGCTTTGTATGAGAGTGGAATGCCATTCTTATGCTTAGTTTTCACAATTCCTGAGAGTATTGAATTTATCTAATAAGAGCAAAAAAAACGATTTCACCAACGAACTCAACTTTCAGGTATATGAAATACATTTATTTTGAGGAAACAAAATTGATTGAAAAGGTATATGTGTATGAGAGGTTGTTAAAAGTGAGTATGAAGGCGTGGCCGGGGAGGCAATGGAGTGAGATGTGCTGCTCTCGCTCTCTGTCCTTCCGGGGCCCATCGTGCGACTGCTCTCTGCGAAGAGGCACCTCACCTCGGTTCCAGGGGTGCTCGGTGGTGTCCTACCATAGGTGGGGATGAATGAAGCTTGCTGGGGAGCGAGCGGCAGTGCCCGGAGCGGTGAAAAACTTAAGAGAGGAGGCGGCCTCTTTGAGTCTGATCGATTGGGGCTCTTGGATCACAGCCCCGGGTTTTGCAAGTGGGATCTCATTGGGCTTTCAACAGTAGGTGACTTATGGGCGAGAGGCAAGGTGGTCCCATTTAGTGACTTACAATGGGATTATGATCTGAATCCCGGGGAAACCTTTCGATACCTGCAGGTTCGTAGCGCATTATATAAGGCTGTGCCCATGGGCACAGACCTTCCAGCAGCCTCACCACTGGAAGATAGACTTCTTGATGATTATCTGAAGGACAAAGTAATCTTCCTGACCTATAGAAAGATTTTAAATAATTCCCCTGATGCCTTAGGAAAGATCCGTTCTAAATGGGTGGAGGATGTGGGAGATCTAGACGATGAAGAGTGGCAGAAAGCGCTGGCATCCCCTCGAGAAGTCGCAATGCGCTCCAGATTTAAACTAGTCCAGCTTAGGCTCCTCCATAGAGTTTATTATACAAGTGTTGCATAAGCCAAGATGGGCATTTTGGGCTCTTCGCAGTGTCCCCGGGGTTGTGGACAAGTGGGCACATATCTACATCAGTGGTCGGAATGCCCGACTATTTTGCTGTACTGGAAGAAAGTAACCTCAAAGATGTGGGAAGTTTGTGGGAAAAGTATGGAAGTCACCCCCGACTTTGCCTCCTTAACACATGGGATGCGACTGACCTGACGGCTAAAGAAGGGATCTGGGTTTCCCTTGGGAATGTAGTTGCGAAATGTAATATAGCCAGAACTTGGAAGGGAGACAAGGTACCCAAACTCCGGGACTGGGAAACGGATATGGACTGGTGTATGCAGACGGAGAGGGTGGTCAATGAAGGGAGGGGTTGCCCCCATAAGTGGACCAAGATTTGGGGTGACTGGAAAAAGCGAGGGGAATGTTGTGTCTACCGTTTCTTGATCCCGCTATACAAGATTGTATGACTCCGTGAAATTATTGGTCATAATGTAGTAACTGACGTTAGGTAATGTGATGGTAATGTTGGACTACACCGACAAATCGATGGTGGTTATGGTACTTATGCACGATGTCACTTTATTATATGCTGTCATATGTTTGTTTTTCTTATTCAATAAAAAGATTTATTAAAAAAAAAAGAGAGGAGGCGACGCGCAGCAGGCGCCATCTTGTTCTTGGAGACCACCGCACCTCCGCCGCTCTGTGTCGTAGATGAGAGACAAGCCCGGAAAGAGGTGCGGGCCCCTGACCAAGCCCCCAGAGGCGTCCGTCTGAGTGCTGGAGTGCGATTGGGTGTAGCGGACGTTGCGGACCTCTGGGGGTTGACTGGCAGTGGGGAGCCCGCTGGGCCTCACGTATTGCAGCGCTGCTTCGGCTGCGTCCCCGTCTCCTGGAACGCCCTCATCTTTGCGGGGGTTGGCTGGGGGGCCCGGTGCTTGTCTGGGGCTCGCTGGCTGAGGTGTGGAGAGCTGCTGTCCACCTCTGCACGGGACCTGTCTCGCCTTTTCGGAGCTGAGGCCTACACGGCTGGAGGCCTGCCGGTGGAGGAGGGGCGTGGACTTGCCGCTCCCGGTTGCGAAGAGACTCCATGCGGGAAAGCGCCTGCATCGCACCGACAACCTAGTTTATTCACATGCTGGCCGGGCCCGCTGCTGATGCAGCAAGTGCAGGGCCCATCTCACTGCCTCTTGGAGGGGGAACTGTCTCACACCCGGTAAGAGCAGTGCTGCGGCTGGGGCAGACACAGAGGGAGGATTTGGAGCCAAGTGTGCACGGACTACCCTTGGAGGCGCATACACCAAGCCCCACCATACATTCAGCCTGCTGGTGGGGGCTAGATGGATATTGGGCCCCGAGCCCTGTACGGCGAAGTAAGCATAGTGAGAGGCCAGTGACAGGGGCTGCAGCGAAACATTGTGGAGGTGGCAGTGCAAATACAGCTAAGCGGAGGCGGGCCAGTAAAACCAGTGCTAGCCACAGCCACCGGAGGACATACTAGTGTGTGTGGCCCTGGATCAGAAACCCTGCAACATTAACAGGCTAGCTGGCACAACTGATGTGGCACAGTGGGGAAAGGCAGGAACCCTCGGAAACGCGCATAGCTTGGCCAGGGCGGACAGGCGAGACCCCTGCTTGGGGAAAACCTGGGGAGCAGAAATGCTACCTACCTAGCTACGTCCAGATGACGCAGCCTGGGCCAACAGACTTCGTTGGGGCACCCATTATTGGTGAGAAGCAGAGTTAGCCAGCGATACCATCTGGAGGGGTGCACGATCCCCTGACACTTGTGCCTCTAAATAAAGTACAGGAGCCGGAGGTGGCCTCGCCACTTGATATATCTGCGGAGGCCCCAAGCACCTTGCTCAGGCAGGTTTTACACGAGGCTGGCCAGGTGGTGGAATATCCTTAGAGCAATATCTCAGGGGGTGGTCCCACCCCCCGTCTCAGCCTTAACGACAGGACCTACACTGAGAAAAAGCGGACCACTGCATCTATTAGGGACACGCTCACGTGATATGCAGCTCTCCAAGGCAGCCAACGACACTTCTGTGATGTCCCTTTGGAACAAGACCCCTCCGTCTGAGGCGGCGGCCCACCCCCGACTCAGCAGCCTGGGGCAACCGGGGTTGAACCGTCCGCCCGATCATGCAAGGATATATGGAACACTTCCTGCTAGAAATTCGAACAGATATCTCCTCACTCAAAGAGGAGTTTAAGTCGGGCCTGCGTGACCTCCGAAGAGAGGTGAGTGAGATTGGGAACAGGGTAGACGACCTCGAGCGGACGGTTGATGCCAGATCCGAAGACCACGAGATGCTGTGGAAACGAATAGCCATGCTTGAAGATCAAAATATCAAGCTGCAAATCAAACAAGAGGACTTGGAAAACAGGAGCCGCCAGAATAACATCCGCATACGAGGTGTGCCCCTGGGGGCGGAAGGCACCAACATCATGGCCTTTCCTGCGGACCTGCTCCAGACTGTTCGGTGTGATGATGGCGCCTCCCCTTCCACCCTGGACAGAGCACACCGGGTTGCCGCGAGGACAGGACGGGCTGCTGGCTCTCCAGACATGCTGACCAGAGTCCACTTCTTCACAGAGAAGGAAGTGATCATGCAAGCAGCCAAGGGAAAGACCGAAATTAAATATCAAGGCCATACACTCCAGCTCTACCAGGTCTTCTCTCCTGTCATGCTGCAGAAACGCTGTGACTTCAAACTCATTACTGACAAGCTGCGAGCTCAGGGGATCCACTATCAGTGGGGCCACCCTTTTGACCTCCTGTTTCAATGGGAGGGTATGCGCCATTCGCTACGCTCACTGACAGAAGCTAAAACACTGCTGGGCCTCTCAGAAGACTCTCAGAAAGATGATGGGCCCTCCCCCATGGGTGCCTCAGGGTGCGATCTAAAACCCGGGTGTGCTGCGGTCCCCCAGCGAAGGCCAAGCAGGCAAGAGGCAGAATCATCCTCGCAAGACGCAAGACGCAAAGCGAGACATCATTAGACACTTGCGTAGGTTCAGTAGGGGGGCCTCCTCCGCTCCCTCCACAGCTGGATCTGTATAACCAAGAAGCAAGCTGGAAATGGACAAGCGCTTAAAGGAAAGTAACGTCGGCTGTAGGCCTCTACCCCTGGAACTATTGATGACGATGATGGGCCCCAGGAGTTAACGGGGCCCGCTGTGGGCTGGGCCCAACACTCCCACTGCCTGTTCCCCTAGACTTTCTCTTCCAGAGGATGACTCCTCCAGAGGGATTGGAGCGCTTCGGTGCTGATCTCCGCATGCTGAGGAAGTCCTTGTTGGGCCCTGTTGGCCCACTGTTGTTCTCTGTATTACCTTGAAAATTACCTTAAATAATTGCCTTTACTTGAAATGATGTGTTCTACTTCGGAGTCTTAAAGTTATAAGGATGGATGAAGGGTCTCTGAAGAGAAAAGCTTCATAGAAATTGTCTAAAAGCCGTTATAAGGGGAAAACACAACACAAGATCCACATTAATGTGAAGGTTCAATACCACGTTTTATTCCATACGTCAACGGCCCACTACAAAAGCGTATACCTGGATATTCATGTAGGCATAATTGTCAAAATTACAAAAAGAATGAAACACCGTCAAACAGGTTTTACTGAGTCACCAAGAACCACAAAAGCAGGGCAACAAGAGACCCTTCATCCATCCTTATAACTTTAAGACTCCGAAGTAGAACACATCATTTCAAGTAAAGGCAATTATTTAAGGTAATTTTCAGGGTTCTATATAATTAGAAACCTCCCGTCTTCCTTTAACAGCTATAGTCCTTGAATGTGTGTTCTGTCATCGTCAACAGTATTTTTCCTGGTTTGTGTCTCTTATTAGCTGCTGGTCATCTTGAAGACATATATATTGTATGATCTGCTGTTCCATTTAGTCATCATCAACTGTGAAGCATGGTCGTTACTCTAAAGGTACTTTTGAATAATTTAGTATTGAACCGAGTAGCCACAGCCCCTGTGTGGTTTTCATCCAATCTTTACCTCGGTTAGCATTACTTTTATCTTATCTTTCATCAATATATATTTAATTTGAATGATTTTCATAATACCTTGTATCCCCACCCATAGGGGTAGAAGACATGAATTAAAGAAGCTCCTTTACAAGACAACTTGTTATATATCATTTGAGGTAATTTAGTTGCAGCTTTATCTTTCTTTCTCTCTCTGTTTTTTATCTGTTTTCGGAAGAATATCATCACACATTTTGGGTATATGTATGTCACTGTACTTGATTCTTCTTTCACCATTAGATGGTCTATATTACTACAATTCTCATTTTTCTGTATGAGGTGAATTGGTTTTGTATAAATCCCTATTAAACTTCTTTTCTCTGTATTTTTTTAACTTTTCACTGTGACGCGGCCTTGTTTTTTAATGTTAATGAATGTATTATTCCGTAACTGAAGAGGTCTGATCCAAGATAGGACAGAATTGATAAGTAGGATCTATAATATGTGCCCAGATAATAAATATGTGTATATATAAGTGCATAAAATATTTGTATACTGTCTCAATATGCACTTCTTTTTTCTTTTTTTAGACATATATGGCTACCTGATGAAGGCGTCCCGCCGAAACGCGCGTAGATTGTAACCATGTTAGCCACAATTATATTGTAGAATCATTTTACATCCATTATGTACTGATTTTTTTCAATGTATCGGTTTGTGTTGAGCTTGTGATATATACTTTGTTAATTTTTTGACTTAGATATACTACAGGTTTCAGCTTAATTGTATTTTGACAGTATTTCAATGCACTAATTCTTATTGATCTTTGTATGTATAGTGTAAATATCTCTCTTATAAGATAAAGTGTTTCTTCCCGCTTTTGAAAATGTATTGATAAAATAAAATCACACTTTTTAATAAATTTCTGTTTTTGGTCACATATTGCTCTCCAGTTTAGGACAGATCCACTTTGTATTCGTTTCCTACATGTTTATTTGTTAGTTACATTTCTTAACGCTACCCTGACCCTAGAGACCAGCACACACTAGGCCACACAATGTTCTTTGCATAAAGTTCTAGCAGCAACACCAGTGACTGATAAGGGCCAGGCACTCCCTCAAGGTGGTGGCTGTGTTTCATGAACTATCTAGTGCAGTTGTGCTTAACCAGGGGCATACATGTGTTACGCTTAATGTTATTTGAGATGACAAACTACTTTACGCTCCAAGCATACTGATGTCCCTTTGTAGTTCCTCCATAGTGTCTACAGTTGTTGACTTAATGCGGTCCGCCCGAAGAGGTTGTAGGCGACTTGCTGTGTATCTATCTATCCTATCCACATACTGGCACATTTACTTAAACATGTATTTACACGGCCGGCTCGGTCTGGGTTGTAGGTGACACGCTGTGTTCAACAACGATGTTTTGAAGATGCTAATAAAAGTTTTTAAAACAGAAAAAAAAGTGAGTATGAAATATATAGAAAAGAATTGAAACTACTTGAGATGATGTATGAGTGGTCATGTAAGTGTTTTTATATATTTATTAATAGGCGAGTAAGATGGTTTCTGAGTGTGTGAGTATGTAACAGTTTGCCTGAGATGCAGAGTAGCTGAGTGAGAAGCTAGTTCTCAATGTGTTGCCCTGGAACTGAATACTGTACTTGTGCAGTTTAATTGCATGCTCTAATTGCTAGACAGAAAACTGCTTGCTAAGGGTTAAACTCATACTTAAGAATGCATTAGAAGATGTGTAAAGTTTTACATGTCTATACAAGATGTGCTGCTCACAAAGAATGTTTTTCTTTGAACTCTGGGACTTGTAGTCCTATTTATTCCATTTTAAAAGAGGACTACATGACTCAGAATTGAAAGGAAAAACATGCACTGTAGGTGTACATAACGCATGAACCTGTAAAACGTGACAGCTATGTATTAGATACCGGTTAGGGTAGATGTTGATAAATTATAGGGCAGGATTGCATGTGCTTAGATGCTCTTTAAACTAATACAGTCACATGTGTAGTATCAGAGTGCTAGGCATAGTTAAATATGTAGTGTTCAAACATGGGCCAGGGCTACAAGTACAGACCCTGCCTGTGCACTCTCACTGCCAGTTTGAGTTGGTATGTAAAAGCTGTTTGTTAAGTCTTTAATCCACCTTTTAGTACACATAACTCACCTCCGTGATAAGCTGCTGGTATGCTATAAAGCACGTTGCTTGTGACTGAAAGATTGAGAGATGTCCTTTTGAGTTTCAGTAAGTTACTCATGCACTTGCAGACCCCTATACCAAGCACTGCATACAGTATACCACACATAATGCAACAGACATATATGTTTTCAAAGCATATAGCCTCTCTCTCACCCAGTCACATTGCGAAAAAGGGACTTATACATTCACTCATATACTCAGAAACTACCTATGTATGGAGCAGTATAAAAGGCAGTTGCAGACACACCTATATACCCTTCTAATCCCTAACACAGGCACTGAGGTATTCGTTCAGCCACTTGCATACACATTTAGAGACCGATAGAGGTACTAAACAGCCAGTCAGATACCGGCACATTTACTGAAACATCTCATGGCACTGCTATAGATGGACTCCTACACCCACTCAGATATGAAGACAAGTAGTGATAGAACCTTGTCTTGCATCCACACAAATGTCCTTTAAACATGGGTAAGGGCTAGTATTGCAGATCCTGTCTGTGCACTGTCACATCCAGCTTCCCTTGCATGTAAAAGCTGTTCATCAAATCTTAAACCCATATTTTAGTAGACATAAGTCACCTCTGAGATACGCTGCAGGTATGCCATAAAGCACTGTTCTTTGTTCTTAAAAGACAAGAGATGTCCTTTTGAGTTTTAGTTAGTTACTCATGCATTCGCAGACCCCTATGTCAACCACTACATAAAGTATATGACCCATAATGCAACTGACATACATGTTTCCAAAGCATAGCGCTTCTCCGTCACCTAGTCATAAAGCGATAGAGGCCCTTATACATTCACTCACATACTCAGAAACTACTTATGTATGCAGCAGTATGAAAGGCAGTTGCAGACACACCTACATACCCCTCTATTCCATAACACAGGCACTGAGATAATTGTTTAGCCACTTACATACACATTTAGAGAGCCATAGAGTTACTAAAACAGACAGTCAAATACCAGCACATTTACTTAAATATCTCATGGCACTGGTGCAATAGATATCTAGGCAAGTAGTGACACAACCTCGTCATCCATCCAGACAGATAGTCCTTTTAATATGGTCCAGGCCTACTAGTGCAGACCCTGCCTGTGCACTTTTACTGCCTGGTCGACTTGGCATTTAAAAGCTCTTGGTCAACTCTTAAAGCCATGATTTAGAACACATAACTCACCTGTGAGATAAGCTGTAGGTATGCCATAAACCATGGTATTTTGTGCTTAAAACATTGAGAGATGTCGTTTTGAGTTTCAGTAAGTTACTTGTGCACTTGCAGACCCCTATGCCAAGCAATATTTAGACTATACCACCCACAATGCATCTGACAAACATGTTTTCAAAGCATAGAGCCTGTCTTTCACCCAGTGAGTCAGTGACAGAGAGACCTCTACTGTCACTTACAAACTCAGAAAGTACTTATGTATGCAGGATTATCAAAGATAGCTGCAGACACACCTACATACTCCTCTATTCCCTAACACAGGTACTGAGGTATTTATTCAGCCACATACATACACATTTAGAGAGCCATAGACTTACTAAAACAGACAGTCACATTTACTTAAACATGTCATGGCACTTCTATAGGTGGACTGCCACACTCACACAGATATGTAGGCAAGTAGTGACACAACCTCGTCATCCATCCAGACAAATATCCCTTTGAACATGGGTCAGGCCTACCAGTGAAGACCCCATCTGTGCACTGTCACTGCGTACTCGGTTTGGAATATAAAAGCCCTTCGTCAAGCCTTAAACCCATGTTTTAGTACACATAACTCACCTCTAAGATAAGCTGTAGGTATACCATAAAGCATGGTGCTTTGTGCTTAGAAGATGAGAGATGTCCTTTTGAGTTTCAGTAAGTTACTCATGCACTTGCAGACCTTTATGTCAATCACTACATAGAGTATATCACCCATAATGCAACTGACTACATGTTTCCAAAGCATATAACCTCTCTTTCACCTAGTCACACAGCAACAGAGGGACGTATACATTAACTCATAAACCTGGAAATTACTTATGTATGCAGCAGTATCAAAGGCAGTTGAAGACACACCTACACACCCCTCTTATCCATAACACAGGCACTGAGATAATTGTTCAGTCACTTACATATAAATTTACAGAGCCAAAGAGTTACTAAAATAGACAGTCATATACAGGCACATGACTGGTACAGGTGCACACTTTCTCGATATGTAGGGAAGTAGTGACACAACCTAGTCATCCATCCAGAAAAATAGTTCTACTAGTGCAGAGCCTGTCTGTGCACTTTCACTGCCTACTCGACTTGGCATTTAAAAACCTTTAGTCAAGCCGTAAACCCATTTTTAGTACATATAACTAGGGCTCCCGGTGTTATGGTATTTATTTTTTTAACATATCAGTCTGTATTTATCCATATTTATTTTTTGGGCCATCTCATTGCTGTTTATCCATATTTATTTTGTGTTTTGAGAATAAATGGAGCATTAAAATGGTATAATTCCATGTTTATTTAAATCTTGGATGTGCACTCATACATGGATGCCTATCATGTTTAAGCAAATTAAGCAGCCACATGTAACAAAAGACTACACTCACAGGTATATATTAGCATTATACTAGAAATATATGTTAGCATATGGCTGTATTGAAGGAAATCTCATCCTGTTTTTTAACTCTCCATGCTGTCTATCTGCTCAGCTGTTGTCTGGAATTCCTGAAAGACAGCATGAAGAGTCTCTCAAAAGAAGCACCATTTTCTGTATTTTACAGCTTTTAAATATAAATACAGACATAAATCACATTGTTTTCTGTCTGTATTTATCTGTAAAAATCAGTAAAAACGGAAAACCGGAAGCCTTACATATAACTCACCTCTAAGATAAGCAGTAATTATGCCATTAAGCACAGTGCTTTGTACTTTAAAGATGAGAGATGTCCTTTTAAGTTTTAGTAAGTTAGTCATACACTTGCAGACACCTATGCCAAGCACTACATAAAATATATCTTCCATAATGCAACTGACATACATGTTTCTAAAGCATAGAGGCTCTCTCTCACCCAGTCAAAGAGCAATAGAGGGACTTATACATTCACTCTCATACTCACAAACTCCTTATGTATGCAGCAGTATAAAAGGCAGTTGCAGAAACACCTACATACCCCTCTATTCCATAACGCAGGCACTGAGGTGTTTGTCCAGCCACTTACATGCACATTTAGAGAGCCATAGAGTTACTAAACAGACAGTCAAATACCAGCACATATACTTAAAAATCTCATGGCACTGGTACCATCTAGGCAAGTAGCGACACAACCATGTCATCCATCCAGACAAATAGTCCTTTAAACATGGGTCAAGCCTACTAGTGCAGAGCCAGTCCGTACACTGTCACTGCCTATTCAACTTGGTATGTTTAAGCCCTACGTCGAGCCTTAAACCCATGTTTTAGTACACATAACTCACCTCTAATATAAGCTGCAGGGATGCCATAAAGCACAGTGCTTTGTGCTTAAAAGATGAGAGATGTCCTTTTGAGTTTCAGTAAGGTACTCATGGACTTGCAGAAACTTATGCCAAGTACTACATAGAGTATATCACCCATAATGCAACTGACATACGTGTTTCCAAAGCATATAGCCTCTCTCTCACCCAGTCACACAGCAACAGAGGGACTTATACATTGACTCACATACTTAGAAAGCACTTATGTATGCAGCAGTATCAAAGACAGTTGCAAACACACCGACATACCTGTCTCATCCCTAACACAGACACTGAGATATTTGTTCAGTCAATTACATATACATTTACAGAGCCATAGAGTTACTAAAATAGACAGCAATATTACCGGCACACTTACTTAAACATCATCATCAAATTCTTTATTCGGCAAATGCTGCCATAAAAGTTCACTTATATACAGTTCACATAAAGACATTAAAACAATAAAATCCTAAAAAACCATCATAAAAACCATTAATGAGCATTTATTAGATAACAGCTTAATCAATAGACTTTACTAGTCATGAAATTTCACAGTACTTCTGGGTTCCACCAGCACCTCATTAGGGAAGGTCAACAAAATAGAGGGTGGGCTAAAATTTCCATACGGGTAACGTTACCAACAACAATGGACAGTGCTATACAGTTCTCAGGGACCAACACTACCCTGTCTGATTCTCCATACTCCCATTAAAAAGCGGGACAAAGCAAACACGATCAAGGGTGATGTGTTGAATCTAAGGTTTCTAGAAACAACCCTAAAGTCCTTAATCCCCATACTCCGACAGAGTGGTAGTATCCACTTCTTTCTTTAGTTTTGATAACCCTGGCAGAAAAATAATATGTGGTTGGTGCATTCTTTCACCTGGGGACAAAAAGGGCAGGTCAGGTCTGGATCGTTATCATGTTGCCCCCATTTAGCAGTGAAAGTGCGCAGTGGTAGAATCCGGAAACACAATTTAATATACAGGGTTTTAGCCAGTAGGGGTTCAATGGAGTCCATGTATTCTTCCATAAGGAAGGTATCTTTAAATTCCAGGATGGCTCGTGTCAGAGTGCCCAAGCTCCTGTTCCTACTCAATTCTCCATTTATATACCTCCAATACATTCCCTTGAGTGCAGTCTTTGACATACCGGTCATAGCTCCTGGATTAGTCCACAGGTGTTCACATCCCATCTTTACCAGGAAGACCTTGATATGCCCAAACCAGGGGGTCCTGGAAACTCCAGACTGCCTAAGTAGCTCCTTCACTCGCACCCGATACGTAACTAGGTTCACTGAGGCCCATAGCTATCTCCAATTCAGCAAAGGTCTAAGGGCTGCTTTATGGGTATTGGACCTTTGGCCTAGATCCAGCCGTAATGGCGGGAGTGGGGTACTAGTAAGGAGATTTGCCAAGGATAACATAAATTGGTTCTCCCCACCTCCAGTGCAGTAGCATTCTCATGTCTTCACAGTTCTCCCCCATACAGGGACCCACCTAATGCCTGCAGGTTGAAAAGTTGAATGACAGGAGATACGGGTTGAAAGCTGGAACCCTTGAAACCCCTCAAGATGCTCCTTGCATAATGTTCAAGCTTCAACTTTCTCTTGTGGATCTGTGAAAACCAGCCAAAATTCTCCGTCAGAGTGAGGCCCAAATAGTCAAGGGTGGGGATACTCTCAAGGGGAACACGGGACAGAGACAGGTTTCGGTGGGTTCTGTGGATGGAATTAAAGACCATATACTTGTTTTTTTTTTAGGTTGATCTCTAGCCTTCTCTGCTCACAGAAAACACCAAACTGCTCCAGG
Organism: Calotriton arnoldi; assembly: GCA_963921515.1. NCBI lineage: Eukaryota > Metazoa > Chordata > Amphibia > Caudata > Salamandridae > Calotriton > Calotriton arnoldi. The sequence continues at coordinate 66,656 of CAWUFW010020260.1, read as the reverse complement.
AGATTTTGGATACCCATAGATGATTTGGATACCAGTAGGGTGTCGTCGGCGAAAAGGAGGGCGGGGATCTTCATACCTGCTAATCTCAGGGCGTCATCATTGCACTTCTCTAATTTCGCTACCAGATCATTAATATAGAATAGAAACAGGGTTGGGGCAAGAACACAGCCCTGTCTTACCCCCCTCATGACTGGGGACGATGTTGTCAGTTCCCAATGTTTGTCATATCTGACCTTCGCAAAGTTATTTTGGTGCAGCCTCCTGATTACATCAACTAGATAACTTGGGGCGCCCTGCTCAATTAGGACTTTCCACAAGGCCTCCCTTGGCACAAGTCATCTCACATGACTGGTACAGATGCATTCTTACACTAACTCAGATATGTAGGGAAGTAGTGGCACAACCTAGTCATCCATCCAGAGAAGTCCCTTAAACATGGGTCAGGCCTACTAGTACAGAGCCCAACTGTGCTTGTCACTGCCTACTCGACTTGGCATGTAAAAGCCCTTCATCAAGCCTTAAACCCATGCTTTAGTGCATATAACTCACCTCTAAGAAAAGCTGTAGGTATGCCATAAAGCACAGTGCTTTGTGCTTAAAAGATGAGAGATGTCCTTGGCCCCAACCAGTATTGGGCCAGAAGACCCCTCTGCAGAGTGGTTGAGAAAGGGGATGGGGCCTCCAATGACGTCTCAGCAATCCAGCTGTTGGGGACCTACCTTTCACAACAATAGGGGTTCTTGGCCTCCAACGACCCTCAGCAGCCAAGGGGACTTCATCCCCCAACCAGTAGTGGTCCAGGAAGTCCCTGTGCATAGTGGTTGAGAGAGAGTGGGTATTCAACGACATCTCAGCAATCCAGCTGTGGGGGACTTACTTGTCACAACAGTAGGGGTTCTTGGCCCCCAACGACCCTCAGCAGCCAAGGGGACTTCATCCCCCAACCAGTAGTGTGCAAGGAGGCCCCTGTGCAGAGTGGTTGAAAAAAGGGGGGCCTCCGACGACGTCTCAGCAATCCAGCTGTGGGGGACTTACTTGCCACAACAAGAGGGTTTCTTCACCCTCAGCAGCCAAGGGGACATCATTCGGGGTGGATGAGCAATACTCCGCCCGCTTACGGAACTCAGCGGAATTTGGCGGAGTTTTTCGGCAACAATGCATAATTCCGTTGAGTGAAACTCTGTGAGTTCCGCACAGGCCTAATTTGCACCAAATCACAAAAAGCACACTTTCTGGACCAAGATCTAGCTTTCTGACAAATTTGGTGTAATTCCATTTAGCGGTTCGGTTTGTAGTTGTGTCTAAAATCTCTATAGAAATTAGCATTGGAAATGCACATTTTTTAATCCCCCTTTTACTTGGCCCCCACCTGATGGATCACCCTGAAACTTTCCATGCACAACTAGACACAGGAGGTCACTTTTTGGGGAAAATTTTGTGAAGATTTGTCAAACCGCACCAAAGTTATAAGCAACCCAAAAACCACTTTTCCTTTGGAAACTAGGTCCTAACTATAATTACATACTGGTTACCGCCAGTAGGTAATATATATATTACCGGGAGCCGGGGCACCACCACCTCCCTTGGGCCTTTGAAATACTGAAATCAGGGAGGCCCCCTCCCCCATTGACTTGTGGACAGACCCAGGGGGATGGGGTCCCCGGGGCTGAATTGACCTGGGGAGCGGGTCCGCTTGACCTCACTCCCCCACACTATTGAGGCTGGACACTGGGGGATGGAGTCCTCAGGGTTGAAATCAGACTGGGGAGGGGGGCCCCCTCCCCTTCTAATAATTGGGCGGGCCTCCCACCCACTGTAGTACTATACAAAGGTCTTCCTGGCTTTTGCCAGGATGATAGACAGCTAACCAAAAGGCCCCCCAGTGCGTTTCCCGCTGATTTTAGTGACGAGTTCATCATGCCGAGGAATATGAGAACATCTCAGATAAACAAAGAAACACTTACTTCATGTAGCTAAAAAGAAGTTCCCTTGTTTGGTGTAGTCTTGTTGTCTACTCAATAGGAGGATTCATGTTGGACTGAAGACTGCCTCCTGCTATGTCATGGGATGCCCACCCCCAGGACACAGCTGTTTGCTATGGCTTGGCGGGAGCTTTACAGCTCCCTCCAAGCCATAGCAAACACTGCTCCGCTTTCAGAAAGCAAGAGCATTAAAAATGGTCTTGCTTGCTGAAAGTGGAGCTGAATTGCTTTTGGACAGAGGGAGCTGCATGTCCAGCAGCTCCCTCTGTCCAAAAGCAATGCCGACTCCCGCAGGATGTGGGGAGTCGGCAGGGACCACGGGGCTCTTAGACTCCCCCGTGGTCCAAATGTATAAAGTGGGTGCCCTGGGTGTGACCATGGCACCCACACTACAGGCCGGGCCCCGGGGGATGGGGTCCCCGGGGCCGAAATCGGCCCGAGAGGGGGGCCGCGCGGCCCCCCTCCCAGTGTTTTTAATTTAAAAAAAAAATGAAAGAAAAAGGCTGAGCCCTGGGGGATGGAGTCCCTGTGGCCGAAATCGGCCCGGTAGGGGGGCTGCTTGGCCCCCCCTCCCTTTAATAAAAAGAAAAAAGGACTGGCTTCCTCCCTTAAAGCTGTTAAACAAATGCTAAAAAAACAGTTGGGCCATGGGGAATAAGGTCCCCAGGGCCAAGATCGGCCTGGGGAGGGGGCCACATGGCCCCCCATCCCCTATTCAAATAGGCGTGGCCCCGGGGATGAGGGCCCGTGGAAGGGGGGGCCATGCGGCCCTCCATCCCGGCAGAAATAAATAAAAAAAGACTGGCAAGTCGCTGGAGGCCCGCCCCCCTTTCTTCACTACTCTGCAAATGCACCCCCTGGCGCACTGCTGGTTGCAGGATGAAGTCCCCTTGGATGCTGAGGGTCCTTGGGGACCAACAAGCCCTCCTGTTACCTCCAGTAAGTCCCACTCAGCCTGATTGTTCAGAGGGCTTCGGAGGCCATGCCCCCTTTCTCCACACCTCTCCATATGCACCTCCGGGTGCACTGCTAGATGGGTGCTGAAGTCCCCTTGGCTCCAGAGAGTCCTTGGGGGCCAACAGCCTTCCTGTACCTTCAGTCAGTCCCACACTGTGGGATTGCTAAGTGGTCTTTGGGGGACACGCCCCCTTTCTCTACTACTCTCCAAACAGGCCTCCTGGTACACTACAGGTAGGGGGATGAAGTCCTCTTGACTGCTGAGGGTCCTTGGGGGCTAAATACCTCTCCTGTTACCCCCAGTAAGTCTGACACAGCAGGTCAGGTTGTCGGAGGCCCCGCCCCCTTTCTCCACCACTCTGCAAACGTGCCTCCTGGTGCACTGCTGGTTGGGGGCTGAAGTCTCCTTGGCTCCATAGGGTCCCTGGGGGCCAACTACCTCTCCTGCTACCTCTAGTAAGTTCCACAGAGTGTAATTGTAAACGCGCCTCCTGGTGCAATACTGTTGGGGGATGAAGTCCTCTTGGATGCTGAGGGAGGTTGGGGGCCAAGAAGCCAACCTGTTACCTCCAGTAAGTCCCTTAAAGTGGGATTCCTGAGAGCTGGTCGGAGGCCCGCCCCCTTTCTCCACCACTCTGCAAATGCGACTACCAGTTAATTAACCATAGAAATTCATTTTAAAAACCAAAGGTTACATGGACGTTATAGTTAAGAAATAGATTTTGAAAATCCTTAGAAATTCACTAAAAAAACAAAGGTTACAGGGGCTTTATAGTTAGGCTCAGAATTCCCTCACACAAAACCAGTGAAATTCAGCAGTTATAGTTACCTGAGCTAACTATAACTTACGCCCTGCAATGCACTGCTTATGACCTCACATATTACATCACTCATGACATGGTCAGTGACATCCCTGATGACACCTCAAATGACATCACCGATGACATCATGAACTGAGTGTGTTTTTAAGAGTTTCTGGGTGTTAAACATATATAGTAATCTAGTACAAAAGTTAAATTAGTATACTGGGTGTATACTACTGAGTGATACTACTTCTAACATATATTATAGAGTGGCTGTGGGACCGTATCCTTGTGTGTATGGGTGTGCAAGTGGCTGTATGGGTTTATACGTGGATGTGTGAGTAGCTGTGTGTGTGAGTGAGATGCTGTGTGAGTGGCTATATTGGTGAGTGAGTGGGTGTGTCAGTGGCTGTATGAGTGAGTGAGTGCATGTCTGAATGGCTGTATGAGTGAGTGACTCGGTGTGTAAGTGGCTGTATGGGTGAGTGAGTAGCTGTTTGAGTGGGTGTTTGGTTAAGTGAGTTGTGTGTGAGTGGCTGTATTGGAGAGTAAGTGTCTGTGTGAATGGCTGTATGGGTGGGTGAGCAGATGTGTGAGTGCTTGTATGAATGTGTGAATGGGTATGGAAGTGGTTGGGTGTGTGAGTGCTTGCATGGGCAAGTGAGTGGCTGTATTCAGAGGCTGTATGGGTGAGTGAGTGGGTGTGTGGGTGACTGTGTAGGTGAATAGGTGAGTGTGTGAGTAGCAATATTGATGAGTGTGTGGCTATATGAGTGGCTGTACTGGTGAGTGACTGGTTGTCTGAGTGGCTGTATGGGTGAGTGAATGGTTGTGTAAGTGGCTGTATGGGTGAGTGAGTAGCTGTTTGAGTGGGTGTTTGGTTAAGTGAGTTGTGTGTGAGTGGCTGTATTGGAGAGTAAGTGTCTGTGTGAATGGCTGTATGGGTGAGTGAGCAGATGTGTGAGTGCTTGTATGAATGTGTAAATGGGTATGGAAGTGGTTGGGTGTGTGAGTGCTTGCATGGGCAAGTGAGTGGCTGTATTCAGAGGCTGTATGGGTGAGTGAGTGGGTGTGTGGGTGACTGTGTAGGTGAATAGGTGAGTGTGTGAGTAGCAATATTGATGAGTGTGTGGCTATATGAGTGGCTGTACTGGTGAGTGACTGGTTGTCTGAGTGGCTGTATGGGTGAGTGAATGGTTGTGTGAGTGGCTGTATGAGTGAGTGAGTGGGTGTGTGAGTGGCTCTAAACAGAAGTGAGTGGTTGTGTGAGTACTTGTATGTGTCTGTGACTGGATATGTGAATGTTGTGTGGGTGTGTGAGTGGGCATATGAGAGGTCATGTAGGGTTGTGAGTGGGTGTGCGAGCAAGTGGCTCTGTGAATGATGCCATCAGTGATGTCATCAGTGATGTCATCAGTGATGTCATTAGAGATGTCATCAGTGATGCTATCAGTGATGTCACTACCTATGTCATGAGGGATGCAATATGTGAAGTCATAAGCAGTGCATTGCGGGGCGTAAGTTCTCAGGTAACTATAACTGCTGAATTTCACTGGTTTTGTGTGAGTGAAATCTGAGCCTAAATATAACGTCCCTGTAACCTTTGGTTTTTTCAATTAATTTCTAAGGTTTTTTTAAATTCTATTTCCTAACTATAACGTCCCTGTAGCATTTGTTTTTTTCAGTGAATTTCTACGTTTAAAAAAAATATACTTTCTAACTGTAACGCCTCTGTAACCTTTCGTATTTTCAGTGAATTTTTAAGTTTTTTTAAATTCAATTTCCAAACTATGAAGTCCCTGTAACCTTTACTTTTTCAGCGAATTTCTAAGGTGTGTTTCTAGAGTGGATGGAGAAAGGGGACAAGACGTTGCATGAGCTCTCAGCAATTCTGTCGTGTACGACTTAGAGGAGGTAATAGAAGGTTTCTTGCCCCTCAAACAGTAGTGCGCTAGGAGGCTTGGTTGCAGAGTGATGGGGAAAGGGGGTGGGGCTTCTTATGACATTTTAGGAATCCTGCTATGTGGTAGTTACTGGAGGTTACAGGAGACATTGTTGTGTCCTTGGGCCTTTACCAGTGAAGGAGACTTCCTCTTAGCACAAATTTCACAGCTGGAGATGTATTTGTTGAGTGTTTGTGAAAGCGAGTGAGGACTCTATAGGGATATTATGTTTAGTTTCATTGATTTATTAATTTTATTTAATATAAAATAGGAGTCGCGCATCCATCGCGATTCACCGTGCAGGGTATGTGACTCCCATGTAATTTTAGCATAATTGATATGAATATATCAATCCTTCTATTGTCTACTTGTACATTATAGATTAAGAAATATAGTAAACATAGCATTGTAGAAATAAAGAAAAAGTTGTTTTATAAATGTTTAGTAGATTTTAGAGAGTCGCAACCAATGTTCCCCTAATTCTTTTCCTCTGTGTATGGAAGTGTGCACCAAGAAACTGCTATGCATGCAATAGTTACTTGGGGTTCCAGTTTAGCATTAATTACGCTGAACAGGTTTATAAACCTGCATTGTGTGTTAAACCTTTTGTGATGCAGCCTTTCCCTGGCATTCGTACTTCACAAGTGGCAGAGCTGGGCGAGCTCGGAAATTCAAAAGTAGGAATGAGCCACATACAATCCTTTAGACAATCCCACATGAAATGATACAGCAAGTGGCCTGCAAAAAATATGATAAAGACTCTGACATTACACTGAAGATGCAGCATCAGATTGTAAACCCAAGAGTCATTCTTCAGATTGAAACTCTAGAAGCCAGACTGACTGAAATCACCCCAGGTTCCTGAGACCATACCATAATAATAGATCATGTGGTGTATCCCAAATGCACTTTACCACCATCAGTGTGTAGAGGGAGTGTTTGAATCTGTGTTCCTGACCCTACATGCATGTGTGGAGGAGTTGAGAAGACGTGCGCACACTTTGCAGGCTTTTGGGGAACCTACAGACAATATGTGTGCACCATTTCCTGCAGTGCCAGTTCAGAGGGAGTCTTTACAGTATTACGCATATAATGCATGTGTGGAGGAGTTGAGAAGACGTGCACACACTTCATATGCTTTTGGGGAACCTACAGACAATATGTGGGCACCATTCCCTGCAGTGCCAGTTAAGAGGGAGTCTTTACAGTATTGCGCATATATGGCAGTGCTTTAAATGGACTGAAATTATTGAGGGATTTCTAAAAGGGGTATGGTCAAAGAAGTATAAGTAAGAATCCTTTCAGAGGAGCATGGCTGAAAACATGTGAACCAGAAACATGTACTTCACACAGCAGCCAGACTAACCAATATTCTGGTGCATTTCGGAGTTTTCTGTTACTACAGCTACTGTAATTCTGCTACAGCAAATTATGCGAGTTACGCCCAGTCCTACAATTTACATGGTTCAATGGGCCCCAGTGCCACTGCACCTGCTGCATGAATGGTAGTAACGTTGTTGGTACTAGCAGCAGATCATGCACAGTACATGAAAACAGTGAACATGTGCACCAAAAGAAAATGCTACAATTAGTGCTGTGCAGATGCATAGCTTCCATTGGGGTAGCAGGTGCAGTGACACTGGGGCATGTAGATCTGAGGGGCCCACGGAACGCTGATTGTTGCTCCATTTCACAGTTCAAGCAGCAGTCAAGGGGCCCATTTTATTCCTTGGACTAGGTCCCATGCCATACTTGCTATGCCACTGGTGCTGTGCTTCACAGTAAATTCCTTGGGCATTCTAACATAATGTTAGCGAAAAAATTAACAATAAGTTAACAATCTGAGATATTTAACTTTTCTCTTTCAATCAAACTGGGACAAACGAGATGGGAAGAGGGAAAGAAACAGTATTCCTATCTCTCCAGTGCTTCATAAGCAGCGTGGAAATTATACACAGTGAGTTAAAAACAAAGCATTAATAGTTGAGGTAAAAAAGAAGAAACAAATAGATACCTATTTAATGACTGATTTGTACCAAAGTGAATCAAGAAAAACTGGGATTAATCCCAGCTTCCCCGCTTAACTAAATTGAGTGACCGTAGCCAAATATTTTATTTTAATATTTTCTTCATTATCACATAAGAAAGTGCCTTCAAATACATAAGTTCAGAATAGGTGCATATACACATCTTGTTTTTAATTTAATAGACTAGAATGTTGCTCTATCTATACTATGTGGGCCACATACATTGTGCACATGATAACCTACTTGCCTCTTAGTTGCAGTCGGCATTGTTAGGAGGGCAGGGTAGGCATGGTTCTAAGTTCATGTTTCAAAACTCTCACCTTTAATAAGTATCTCTCAGTGCAATGATATAAAGTGATCTATTAATTTATTTTATTTATTTATTTTATTTTTAGTGTTTTATAGAGCGCGAACTTGACCCGTGAGGGTATCAGAGCGCTTTACAAGGTTTACAGAAGTGAACAAAAAAAGGCTTAGAAATACAGAAGTATACAAAACGATTGGAGAGGGGCAAGGGGTGCTGGACACATAGGGGAATAGAGGGACACGTGTGTATGGCAACAATTACAGTTAATCAGTATAAAACCCCACAGTTTCTTGGTGGAGTGAGTAGGTGATCTGAGGAGAAGGCTATAGTCTTAGATTAGTCAGGCTCTCTGTGGTGGTTGAAGGCAGAGATTAGGCGAGGAATTTACCCATGAGGAAAGTTTTGGCCTCCTTTTTGAAGCGTGCCAGAGAGGGTATTCTTCTGATGGCGGGTGGGAGAGAGTTCCAAATTCTTGGTGTGGGCCCAGAGAAAGCCCGATTGTAGGGTTTTTTTTCCCGAAAACGGGCAGGTTGGAGCAAGAGGTCTCTGGCGGACCGGGAGTTCCTGCTTCCTCCAGATACCACTAGTTTCTGTGCAAGATAAGCAGGGGAGTTTGCGTATAAAGCCTTGTGTGTAATGCATGCCAGTTTCAGCTGTATACTGGCCTCGAGGGGGAGCCAGTTCAAAGCTTTCAGATGTGGAGAGATGTGGTCAAATTTCCTAGTGCCGGTAAGTAGTCTGGCGGCCGCGTTGAGGCAGGCTTTTAAAGGTGCCAGGGAGATCTTGGGTAAGCCCGAGAGGGTGGAACAGCCATATTCCAGCCTAGAGATGACTAGTGCTTGGACTGCCATTTTTAGGTCGGGAGCATCGATGAAGGGTTTCAGCTTCCTTAGGTAGCTCAGGTGGAACCTGGCTGATTTAGCCATCGAGTTGATGTGGTCCCGCATGTTCAGGTTGCAGTCGAGGATTATTCCCAGAGATTTGGCCGAGTCCACGATGGTCGGTGGGCAGTTTAAGGCTGTGATGGCCTTGATCCACATCTGAATCTCCGGGTTGGCTTTTGTAGGGGAGATTAGGAGAAATTCGGTTTTCTTTGCGTTGAGTTTGAGTTGGTTAGAGGCGAGCCATTGGACGGTCAGTTTCAGGGTCTCATTCAGGGAGAGGATCTCCTCGAGCGATGAAATTTTAATGTATACTTGGGTGTCGTCCGCGTACATATGGTAGGAGATGTTAGCGGTGCGAAGTACTTCGATGAGCGGCTCTAAGTAGAGTTTAAAGAGGGTGGGGGACAGGGTTGATCCTTGAGGGACTCCAACCGTGACCGGGGTGGGAGCTGATAGGTTGCCGTTAATTTGGAATCGCTGTGATCGGTTGTGGAGGAAGGACCTGAACCATTCTAAAACAGAGCCATCCAAACCCATCCTGAGTTTGAGGCGTTCGAGTAGTTTTTCATGGTTGACCGTGTCGAAGGCCGAGGATAGATCTAGGAGGATTAGAAGGCAGGTTTTGCCTTGGTCTAGGGCTTGGAGGGCATCGTCCACGATGTGGAGCATGGTAGTTTCAGTGCTGTGCCCCGGTCTGAATCCAGATTGGAAGTCATCGAGTAGGTGGAAGTTGTTGATGTGTTGACTTAGTTGCTGTTGAACACACTTCTCTAACACTTTGGCTAACAGAGGGATATTGGAGATAGGTCTGAAGTTGTCAGGGGAGGCTGGATCCAGCGATGGTTTTTTAAAATGGGGAGGACTTGGCCGGCTTTCAGAGAGTCAGGAATCGATCCCTGCTGGAGAGAGGCGTTGATTATTGCAGTCCAGCTAGGAACAATGGATTGGGTGGCAGCAGCGAGGCAGTTGGATGGTAGCGGGTCATTAAAGTGATTATTCGGGTTTAAGGTAGAGAGGATTTTAGAGACGGAGTCTTCGTCATAGTACTTGAAGTCGGTCCAGCGTGCTTGATTTTTAGGTGAGGCCAGTGGGGGTAGTGCGGACAGAGGGGGCAGGTCAGGTCAGGAATTAATGTCAAAGTATCTGCATGTTAGAGAAATGTGCTGTTTGAATTTGATGAGACTTTATCATATTTTATCTGATGCTTGATGCATGATTGACTGGTGAACATTTCAGCGTGCAGCTCCTACAAGAGCTTAAAAAAACATTAGTCAGCCAGGCCTATGCACTGATACAGGGAGAGTGAGCAGGCTGATCTTTATCTTTTTTATTATCATGCCAAGGAGTGGAATGGGTTGGCCAAAAACAGCAGAAGTCGTCCCTGCTGCATCAACTGCCCGCACGTAAACACGAACAAATGCCTAGAGCACAGACTTTTAAAAAACATTTTAAAGAAGACTGCAAGATGTAAAACATCCCTGGTGAAAGAAGCAAGTGCTTCTACCTTGAGCACATACTGAGGTAATGACGAGCGTCATGACCGGACACCGAACAATGCCAAACAGTGCAATTAGCGCACTGCCCTAAAAAGTACATTCTTTAGAGGTGCAGCTGCTGCCTGAATACCTACGTATCTACAAAACTAATGCAGCAAGTGGCATGTGCTGCTGCCACTTGCTTTGCATGCAGCCACACACACTGCTGTGGAAGAGGAATGCTAAACTGCTTCTTTCCTCTTCCATGGTGGTCTGCTCTTTCATGCAAGATTGCTGCTGCTGCTCCCTGTGCTTTTTAGGTCGAGCCTAGTGTCAGCGCGCATGCGCTGACCTGCGAGACTTATTGTAGTAATAGTATGGAATACAAGCCCCGCCCACTCTCCGCCCATAGATGTGATTGGCTTGTGTCATTGTCCTTCGTAAATGCTGGCTTCTGATTTGTTAATAGGCTTGTTAGTCCCTCCTTAGTACCACCTTGTCTTCATTTGTCACCTCCCATGGCGACTGGCCCTTTTACTTCGGCTGTTCCACCATACCTGTTGTGTAATCTTGTAAGCACTATTTTCTTTATTGAGTTTATTTTATTGCAGGCACGACCTGCTTTGCTTACATTCATCATGCCATGCTTTTTTTCTATTGATGTATTCGGGCACCGCGCTGCCTCGCACAGCGCCCGGTTTCATGTTTTTTTGGTGTTTTTTTTCAAGGATGTGTTCGGGCGCAGCGCTGCCTCCCACGGCACCCGGTTTCAGGCTTTTTTTTTAATCAGATGTGTCAAAACACTTAAAAGGTCCCAAAGGCGAGACCTATTGGCTTTGCCAATGCTTGTGTAAAATCTTATCTGTTTTTGAAATGTCTTCAATAGTGAAGCCAAATCGACATCCTAAGAACTCTGTGCACCTGCAGCCGCCGCTAGTCTTCTTTCGATGTCTACGCTTCGTTTACTCCTTTACGTCAGCGCTTTCACGTCCCATTCTATGTTGCCAATCGAGGATGTTCACTACAGCGGCCTGCTAGGTTCCGAAAGTAGCCTCCCTGGTTTTAAGTTCATGCTTGCCGGGTGCTGCTTGGAACAGTGACCATAGTGGCGGCGATCGCAGCCCCTTTTACGAAGGGTGGTGGGAGGAAGGTGCTCACCCCTACCGTTGCGCAGATCAATGCGGAGTTTGTTACCCAGGTACACGCTTCTTATCCAGACCACGTTAAGAGAGTGCTTCTGTTACGATCTCACTGAGCATCAGTTGTGAGCAGGGACTCCCATAGAACATAGAAAGCTTGTATAAGATGAGGCAGACCTTCAGTGAGGCATAGGAACTCAAATGATGCACCTAAAGTAGCCCGAGATTGCTCTATGGTGGACATAGGTGTTAATACTGCACTAATGTGCTAGAACTCCCTCCCCTCGATAACTCGCAGGCAGCATGTAAGTGCAGCCTGGCGCTGCTTAATTTGTGTTGGTACATTTGTCGACTTTCCACCCCTAATTTATTAAGGATGGTCGGCGCTGCGCAGCCTCGCACGGTGCCCGGTTTCATGTTTTAAAAAAAAAATCAGATGTGACAAAACACTTTGAAGGTCCCAAAGGCGAGACCTATTGGCTATTGGCTATGCCAATGCTTGTTCAATATGCAAGTGACCGTGCTGCTCATGTTTTTAGGACAACAACGGCTGCAAATGGTCTCTGTGTGAAGTGTGCGCGCTTCACGATAGAGATTGCGCGCTCTGGGAAGATAGGGTGTCCGCACGTGCATGACCTACAGGAAACACTGGTCGTGACACCGTTACGCACCGTCACAGTATGTATTTCCAGAGTCGCGCTGGGGACGTAACTCCATCCTTATTTTAAAAAATATATATATTTTGTGATTGTTATAGTTTAGATTAAGTGAAGTCATATCATCAAAGAAAATAGTATAATTCCAGAGAAAATGTAATATATGTAAGGTTCTAGTAATTTTTTGGGAGTCGAGTTCCCAGCACAGCGATGTGTCGCGTAGGGTACATGGTCCCGGAGAAGTTTTGGTAGTAGTAATACATATATAACAACACCTTAATGTTTTGTTTTTGGAAGAGCTTCACTAATATAGTAAAGATAACAGTGCTATAAGTTCTAAAGTATATTTTTATTGTGATCTCTGTACCTTTTGAAGAGTCGCAATACCATTGTGCACCGTCGCGGCACGTATTTCCGGGGTCGCGCCAGGGTAATGACTCCCACATTTTCAAACATAATACTCAAATTTATATAGACATTGTTAATTTTATTGAAAGGGGAAGAGGTTTACTAATAATATATTAAAAGCAGAAAATCTACAGACAATTTGTGTAATTAAACACGTTTTAATTTATTTGCCAGGGGCAGGAGTCACGCACCTCATGTGACCTAGAAATAAATGTATTTCATCGGTGTAACACCTTTCAATCACAAGCAAAGAAAAGTCCCACCTGCTTCTAGAAATTGTAGGGAGTGGCTCACAATTTGTCTACTGTCCTTTGAATAGCTATCAGGGAGGTTTAATTGGTATTTTGTTCTATTTTTCAAAATTGAAGATGGCATCAACATCACAACAGCAAGAGGAGGCAGACCAGAGTTTGCTGGTAAATGAAGAAGAGACACTGAAAAAGAAGAAGGAGAGTATTGGATGGGGGGAAAAAGTAAACGCAAGAAAAGTGATGTGTAACCTGTGCCAAAAAGCTCTTGATAATGGGAGTGAGTGGAAGTACAGCTGTGGCACATCCAGCATGTACAAACATCTCTGTACTATGCATGGTATCTGCTTGTGCAGAGATGGAGAGGCAGAGGGAACAGCAGCAAGCAACAATTGGAAGTGATGGTGCTGGCTCTTCTTCTGCTGGGACTCATATAATTTCCATTCCTATTACCATCCCCGAGTTAGCAAGAATTGGCATGTATTGCCCGAAATTCAGCACTTCGTTGAGTGTTGGAGAGCAAGCTGTTGCGACACTCATCCAAATAATAAATGCGCACAACTGTTAATTTTTTTTCTTTTGCAGATGAAGCACAGCTTCTTTGTTTATGTGCTTGTTCTGAAAAGGACATTATGTTTTTTGAAAAACAAAAAAAAAACACCAAAAAACGTTAAAATAGTTAGAAAAAGAAAAAAAGAAAAATTTGTTCAAAAAAGATATTGGTTCTGTTTAGAACCACCTATTCCAGTTAAAGAAAGAAAATATATAGTTAAAGAAAGAAAATATATATATTAAATGTATGTTTGCAAGAATGTGAGTGTATGTTGTTATGTTTCTTAGTATGTTATTCAGTTTTATATGTCTTTATATTTGTGCAACTAATTGCAAGTGGTTAGATAGTGAGCGACTGAGTGTGTCAGTTTTTGTATATGTTTGGGAATGAGTGTATAAATGTGTGTGAATGGGTGAGTGAGTGGATATATGATTGGTTCTATACCTCAGTGGGTGGATGTCTGAGTATTTGCATATATGAGTGAGTATCTGTGTGAGTTGCGGTATGAGTGAGTGAGTGGGTATGACAGTGTTTGTATGCTTGAGTCACTGGGTATATAAGTTGTATATGGATGAGTGTGTGAGTATGCCATAGATTGTATACATAAGTGAGTTGGTGTGTAAGTTTTCGTATTGGTGAGTGACTCTGTGTGTTACTGTATGTATGAGTAAGTGAGTGGTAGTGTGAGTTTGTGCATAATGAGATACTGGGTGTATGAGTGTTTGTATGTGTGAGTGAATGGGTGTGTCAGTGGCTGCATGGATGAGTAAATGAGTGTGAAAGAAATTATACGGAAGAATGTGTGTTTGTCTAAGTGACTTTAGAGGTGAGCAAGTATATGTGTAATATATGTATGAGTAAGCGAGTAGGTGTGTGAGTAACTGTATAGGTGAATGAACGGCTGTGTGAGTGATTGGATGGGTGAGTGTGTAGGTGTGTTAGTAGTTGAATGGGCGAGTGATTCAGTGTGTGAGTGGTTGTATGGGCGCATGACAAGGTATGTAAGTATGCATATATGTGTATGAGTGGATGTGTGAGTGACTGTATTGGTTAGTGAGTAGGTGTATCAGCAGCTGCGAATGACGAGTAGTGGTTGCATTAGTGGTTGTATAGGCGAGTTGATGTATGAGTGGGTGAATGGATCAGTGAGTACATGTCAGTGTTTTTATGGGCGTGACAATGAGTATGTCAGTGGTTGTGTCTGAGTGAGACTGTGAGTTCTAAGTATCTGTATGTCTATATGACTAAACAGACATAATAGTGTTGCAGACCTTAGACATCTTAAAAGAGCTAATTGTCTGGATGGCTGAGTTGGTAGTGGGAATTCTTTGTTAGATATTTGAATTGATGAGTCAGTCTGTATGTGGGGGTGCGTTTCCATATGTAACAAGGGAGAGGATGTGGCATAACGGCTAGGGCGGTCGACCTCAAATCTGGGGAACTGGGTTCGAGTCTCTGCAACGACGCTCAACATCCTGTGATTCTGGGCAAATCACTTAATCTCCCCGTGCCTAACAAAAATTAATGTGTCCGTCAGTAATGCAACTGGTGCTCATGTAAAGCGCTCTGATACCTGATACCTGCGGGTCAAGTTCGTGCTATATAAACCCCCCCCCCCAAAAAAAGCTTACTTTCTTGGTTCATCAGTGACTTTTTTTGTGACTGTATGGGTCTGTAAATGTACATGTAATGGATGGCTTTTTTTGTTTGCTGGTTCTGTTAGTTACTATTGGGTCATTTAACTTAGTGTGCATCCACCTTCACTACTAGTGGATAGATACAAATTGAGTCTGTGAGTGTCAGTAAATGTTTAGATGCTTCTGACACTGTCTGAGGAGGTGTATCAGTGGCTCTCCCCTTTTGTATGTACCTATATATAACTCAAATCAGGGTGAAAGACTGGATGTATAACTAAACATAAGGGTCTATGAGTGTGCATGTAGGTCACTGTAACTCTCAACTACATGTGTTAGTTTTTATGGACATAGGAACGTACCCTACAGCCTAGCTACGTGCTACTAAGGGGTGAGTTATATATGGTAAAACAGCAGGTAAGGCTTGTCAAGGGATTTTAAATACAAAGTCAGGCTAGTAGTAGAACTGCATACACAACCTCAAGTGCACCAAGCCTGGCAAATGTTTAAAGTGCTACTTCTCTGGATGGCTCAGTTGGTAGTGTTGGTTATTTAATAGATATGTAAATGACTGTCTCAGTCCCTATGTGTTTCCATATGTAACTAACTTTCTTGGTACATCACTGGCTCTTTTTGTCACTGCTAGGATCTGTCAACGTATATATAAGGGGTGGCACAGGTTGCCTCTCGGGTCTGTTAGTTACTATTGGCTTATTTAAGTGAGTATGCATCTGCCTCTATTAGTGCTAGATACATAGGAGTTGTGTCTGTGCGCATGAGTGAATATGTAGATGTTTCAGATAGTATCCGAGGAGGTGTATTAGTGGCTCTCCCCTTTTCTCTGTACTTATATGAGATTATAATCAGGGTGAAAGACTGCATGTGTAACTGAGCATATGGGTCTGTAAGTGTGCACGTCGCTCACGTCGTTCTTTCTACATATGTTGCCTTTTATGCACATAGGACGTATCCTATGGTCTAGCTACAGGCTAACTTTTGGCTGATGGACATGTGGTAAAACAGCAGGTTAAGGCTTGCCAAGATGTTTTAAAGGCCAAGTTGAGCTAGCAGTAGCACTGGATGCAGAACTTCAAGTCTAGCAGGCCTTAGGCATATTTAAAGGGCTACTTTTCTGGATGGGTGACTAGGTAGTGTAATCTCTTTATTAGATATCTGAATGTGTGTCTCAGTCCCTATGTGGGCCGTTGTTTCCATATGTAAGTAAGTTTGTTGGTACATTGCTGGCTCTGTTTGTGATGGTGTGTCTCTGTAAATGTATATGTCAGGGGCAGCATAGATGTCCTCTTGAGTGTCTTATTTAGCATTGGCTTTTTAAGGGACTGTGTCACTGCTTCTATTAGTGCTAGATACAAAACACGTGTGTCTCTGCATGTGCAGTGGAGTAGGAAGGGGAATGCGGTAGGCAGTCCACCCTGGGTGGCACGAGTTTTGGGGGCAGCGCCCCCCACTCTTTCCTGCAGTTGTCGTGGGCTGCCGCTGAGGAAATCGCCAGCACCTCACCCCCGTTCTTACACATGCCTGCGGGGTGGCAAATGCAGGGGGCGCCACAGGTAGCCATAGGTCTAGTTACGCCACTGTGTATGTGAGTGAAAGTTTAGATGCTTGTGGCACTGTCTGAGGGGGTGTATTAGTGTCTCTCGTTTCGTATGTTGTTACATGAAATTTAAGTCAAGTTGGAACACTGGATGTCTCACTCAACATATACATCTGAAAGTGTGTGTATAGCTCACTGAAAGTTCTAGCTACATCTCTTACGTTTTATGGACATAGGAGTGTATCCTATGGCCCATCTACAGGCTACCTTAGGGGTTCATTTTTTATGGTAGAAGAGGAGGTTAACGCTTCTCAAGGGGTTTTAAATACCAAGTTGGCCTAGCACTTGAAATGGATGCACACCGTCAAGTATACCAGGCCTCATACATGTTTAAACACCTACTTCTCTGGATGGGTGACCTTATATGACATTCAAATCAGGGTGGAAGACTGGTTGTATAACTGAGCATATGGGCCTGTAAGTGTGCATGTAGCTCACTGACACTTCTAACTACATGTGTTAGCTTTTATGCAGATAAGTGCATACCCTATGGCCTAGCTACAGGCTACCTTAGGGGTGTGTTATATGTGCTAGAACAGTAGGTTATGGCTTGGCAAGGGATTTTAAATACAAAGTCAGGCTAGTAGTAGAACTGCATACACAACCTCAAGTGCAAAAGGCCTGGCATATGTTTAAAGGGCTACTTCTCTGGATGGCTCAGTTGGTAGTGTTGGTTATTTAATAGATATGTAAATGACTGTCTCAGTCCCTATGTGTTTCCATATGTAACTAACTTTCTTGGTACATCACTGGCTCTTTTTGTCACTGCTAGGATCTGTCAACGTATATGTAAGGGGTGGCACGGAATGCATCTCGGGTCTGTTAGTTACTATTGGCTTATTTAAGTATGTATGCATCTGCCTCTATTAGTGCTAGATACATTGGAGTTGTGTCTGTGCGTATGAGTGAATATGTAGATGTTTCAGATAGTATCTGAGGAGGTGTTTTAGTGGCTCTCCCCTTTTCTTTGTATTTATATGAGATTGTAATCAGGGTGAAAGACTGCATGTATAACTGAGCATATGGGTCTGTAAGTGTGCACATAGCTCACTTAAAGTTCTAACATATGTTGCCTTTTATGCACTTAGGACGTATCCTATGGTCTAGCTACAGGCTAACGTTTGGCTGATGGACATGTGGTAAAACAGCAGGTTAAGGCTTGCTGAGATGTTTTAAATGCCAAGTTGAGCTAGCAGGCACTGGATGCAGAACTTCAAGTCCAGCAGGCCTTAGGCATATTTAAAGGGCTACTTTTCTGGATGGGTGACTAGGTAGTATAACCTCTTTATTAGATATCTGAATGTGTCTCAGTCCCTATGTGGGAGGTTGTTTCCATATGTAAGTAAGTTTGTTGGTACATTGCTGGCTCTGTTTGTGACGGTGTGTCTCTGTAAATGTATATGTCAGGGGCAGCATAGATGTCCTCTTGAGTGTCTTACTTAGCATTGGCTTTTTAAGGGACTGTGACACTGCTTCTATTAGTGCTAGATACAAAACACGTGTGTCTCTGCATGTGCAGTGGAGTAGCAAGGGGAATGTGGTAGGCGGTCTGCCGTGGGTGGCACGAGTTTTGGGGGCGGCGTCCCCCGCTCTTACCTACAGTCGTCGCGGGCTGGCACTGAGGAAATCGCCAGCACCCCACCCCCGCTCTTACAAATGGTTGCGGGGTGGCAAATGCAGGGGGCGCCACGGGCAGCCATAGGTCTAGCTATGCCACTGTACATGTGAGTGAAAGTTTAGATGCTTGTGACACTTTCTGAGGGGGTGTATTAGTGTCTCTCATTTCGTATGTTGTTACATGATATTCAAGTCAAGGTGGATGTCTGACTCAGCATATACATGTGTTAGCTTTTATGCAGATAAGTGCGTACCCTATGGCCTAGCTACAGGCTACCTTAGGGGTGTGTTATATGTGCTAGAACAGTAGGTTAAGGCTTGGCAAGGGATTTTAAATGCAAAGATCAAAAGAGGATGGACCACTTGTACCTGTGTGACCGGGGTCATTGGTTATTGGTACCTTTCATACAAAACCCTCATACACGCACGCAGGTGGGAGGCGGTATATCTTGGTTCTCCGCCTGGTCGTGACGTGACAGCATCATCATTGGGTTAGTTTTTTGGTATGCTGACCTCCACCTGGAGGTTGACCCACTGGCGTTTACAGTAGTGTCCAGAGACCAAAAAATAAAAAGTGAAGTGTTTGGGTGAAGTGAAAGATAAAATTTCCTACATCGCCACACCAAAAAGTCTTTAATTCTATGGAGATGTGGAAAAGTTAAAAGTGTTCTTGGTGTGCGTATGTGGATCGTGTTACAAATCCTTCGCAATGTTTAGTCCATATGTGAGGTCAACATGTTTCAGCCCCGTTACGCCCAGCCGGGTCTGGGGGCTTTCTTCAGGACCTTGAGGTGTGTCGGTGTTTATTTAACAACCGAGAGATAGTGGTTAATTTCGCCACTAGTTTTGGTAGGCCAATAGTACCTATGATCTTGCGGTTCCCGTATGAGGGCCTCCGTGGGGGACCGGTGAGAGTTTTCCCAACCTACTGCGGCTCCTGGGTGACGGACTTGTTCTCGCTCTGAAAACGGTGCCCCGGGTCAAGATATACCGCCTCCCACCTGCGTGCGTGTATGAGGGTTTTTTATGAAAGGTACCAATAACCAATGACCCCGGTCACACAGGTACAAGTGGTCCATCCTCTTTTGATCTTTGCATATTTTGTGGAAGCTGAATGGACCATTGCTTCTCTCTCCCTCCTCCCTCTTTGATTATATAAGGGATTTTAAATGCCAAGTCGGCATAGCAGTAGAACTGGATGCAGTGCCTCAAGTGTACCAGGCAGTGGCGGCTCGCATAGGGCATGCTGCGGGGCGGCGGGGCGGGGTGGGGCGGGGGAGGGGCAGGGTGGGGGTAGTAAACTCGGACATACGACGGAACGGAGGAAAGTAATTATTACGTTCCTCCGTTCCGTCGTATGTCTGAGTTTACTACCTCCCACCCTTCCCCTCCCCCGCCCCGCCTCACCGCCCCACAGCACGCCCTATGCAAGCCGCCACTGGTACCAGGCCTAACACATGTTTAAAAGGCTACCTCTCTGGATGGGTGACTTGGTAGTGTCAGCTCTTTATCAGATATCTGAATGAGTGTATCAGTCCCTATGTGGTGGTGTGATTCCCTATGTAAGTAACTTTATTGGTACATCACTGCCTTTCTTTGCCCCTCTATAGCTTTGTAATTGTTTATGTAACAGGCAGCATGGATTGCCTCCTGGGTATGTTACTTACTATTGGCTTATTTAAGAAAGTTACTTACTTCCTCCATAAGTGGTGGATACAAAATAGTTCTGTCTGTGCATAAGAGAGAATGTTTAGATGCTTGTGACACTGTCTCAGGGGGTGTATTAGTGGCTCTCCCCTTTTGTATGTCCTTATATATGACATTCAAATTAGGGTGGAAG
Organism: Calotriton arnoldi; assembly: GCA_963921515.1. NCBI lineage: Eukaryota > Metazoa > Chordata > Amphibia > Caudata > Salamandridae > Calotriton > Calotriton arnoldi. The sequence continues at coordinate 46,568 of CAWUFW010020260.1, read as the reverse complement.
ACTGGATGTATAACTGAGCATATGGGCCTGTATGTGTGCATGTAGCTCACTGACACTTCTAACTAAATGTGTTAGCTTTTATGCACATAAGAGCGTACCCTAGGACCTACCTTCAGGCTGTCTTAGGGTTGAGTTATATGTGCTAGAACAGTAGGTGAAGGCTTGTCAAGGGGTTTTAAATGCCAAGTCGGCCTTGCAATAGAACTGGATGCACAGCCTAAAGTGTGCCAGGCCTGACATATGTTTAAAGGGATACTTCTCTGGATGGGTGACTTGGTAGTGTCAGTTCTTTAGTAGATATGCAAATTAATGTCTCAGTCCTTATGTGGGATTGTGTTTCCATATGTAAGTAAGTTTGTTGGTACATCACTGGCTCTCTTTATGACTGTATCGGTCTGTAAGTATATGTAAGGGGCGACTTGGATTAGGTCCTGTGTGTGTTATTTACTATTGGCTTATTTAAGTTAGTGTACAAACGCCTCCATTAATGCTAGATATATAAGTCTTGTGTGTTTACATGTGATTGAATGTTTACATACTTATGACACTGTCTGAGGGGTGTATTACTGGCTCTCTGCTTTTGCATGTGCTTATATAAAATCCACATGAGAGTGGGAGAGTAGATGTATAAGTCAATATATAGGTTTATAACTGTGCATATAGCTCACTGAAATTTCTAACTAAATTTTTAGGTTTTACGCATATAGGAGTGTACAGTATAGCGTATCAACTGCTTATTTTAGGGATAAGTTATATGTGGAAGAAGATAGGTTAAGGCTTGTAAAGGTGTTTTGAATACGAAGTCGGCCTTTAGTAGAACTGGATACAGAATTGATAGTGTAGCAGGTTCAGACATGTTAAAAGGGCTATTTCTTTGGTTGACTGAGTTGGTAGTGTGAGTTCTTTGTTAGATATTTGAATTAATGACTCACTCCCTATGTGGGTGTGTGTATCTATATGTAACTTACTTTTTTTCTGACTGTATACATCTGTAAATGTATATCTAAGTGGTGGTATGGATTGTTTCCTGGGTCTGTTAGTGTTGCGTTATTTACATTTGTTTGCATCTGCCTTCATTTGTAGTAGATTCATAGGAGTTCAGTTGTGTGTGTCAGTGAATGTTTAGATACTTTTCACACTGTCCGAGGGGGTGTATTAGTAGGTCTCTTCTTTGGAAGTGCTTATGTCAGATTACAATTACGGTGAAAGACTGGATGTATAACTGACCATCTGGGCTTGTAAGTGTGCATGTAGTTCACTGAAACTTCTAACTATATGTGCTAGGTTTTATGCAGATAGGAGTGTACCTAATGGGTTAGCTACAGCCTACGTTTGCACTGACTTATATATGGGAGAAGAATACTTTAAGACTTGTAGTGGCATTTTAAATACAAAGTTGGTGGAGCAGCAGAACTGCATATACAAGGTCAAATGTACTAGTACTGCAATATGATAAAAAGCATATTTCTTTCCATGAGTGACTTGGTAGTGTGAGCTGTTTAATAGATATCTGAATTGGTATCGTAGTCCCTATGTGGAGGTGTGTTTTCTATATGTAACTAACTTTGTTGGTACATCACTGGCTATTTCGTGGCTCCAAGAATCTGTAAATGTATATATGTAGGCGATGGTATAGATTGTCTCCTGGGTCTGTTATTTACTATTGCCTTAATGTTGTTGTGTGTTAGTGGTCTCTGCTTTTGCAAATACTTATATAAGGTGCAAATGAGGGTGAGAGAGTGGATGTATAATTGAGCATATAGGACTGTAAATGTGCATGTAGGTCACTGAAAGTTGTAAGTATATTATATATATTATCTTTTATGCATCTAGGAGTACATGCTACCTACCTTAGAGATGACTTATATGCGGGTGAAGAGCAGTTTTACAATTGTAAAGTATCAACATTTCTTATTAATAAATCTATGGCAAAAAAATTTGTTTTCAGGAATTTTAGAATGTTGAACTGTAGCTGCTATTAAAAAGAAAAAGAACATAAAAATACATTAGTATGTGATCTTCAAAACAAAGCAGTATAAAAATACAGTTTTCTTAAACTAGAACATTGTATTATAATATGATAATAACATCACTTTCCCTTTTTTACTGTTCTCAGCTTTCATACTACTTCACCATACATGGTGGTCTGTATGTAGCGTTATCTTCGAACACTGGGGAAAAAACAATTGTATGGATTGTACAAAAAAAAACATACCTGCACAGTACATCATTGTAAATATGTTATTAATCTTTAGACTCACTACAATTTGCTAACTGATTGTTTTATCTAGACTTACTCTACTAATAAAAACAAATGCATCTGAAAACATTTTGTATTATTATTATACCAGGTACAGTTGTATAAATAAATGTGTACCATACTTGTTTTCCGAAGACGGTTTTCAGAATATTATCCCTACAAGTCCAAATGATATGCAAAAGAGTAATTATCCATACAGATATAATCCAATCCCGAGTAGATTTTAAGCACATCACCCCCAATAGGCCGAATGATGTCCATAGAACTTTGGTTGAAAAAATAAGAGATAAGACTTTTGTAGTTTGAAAGGCAATTTGGCTTTGAATTTGAAGTTGCCTTCCTTGCAATTGGCCCATCCACTGCTACTCTTTAAAAATACGGTGTAGTGTCCAGATGCTATATTAGCTCCTTCATGAAAAATATTAGCTACTGTTCTGTAAGTTCTTCCTGAAATTGATATTTGTCCTGCTTTGAAGTTTGTAATTTTAGTTTTTAATTTTGTTCCATCCATTCTACATCGTTGAATCATTAATATGAGGCATTTTCCACTTCTTTATATTTGCAACGTAGACATTACCTCTGATCTACAATTTGGGCAGGTCATATTTTGATTTGCTGTTTTAAACAATTTGTCAAAAGAGACTGTTTTGCAATGTCGTAGTGTTAAGTATAGAAATCACTCAGTATTTATATCAGTGGCAGATGTAAATGAGCAGTTTTCACATTGATGGTCCCATTTGTAACTTAGTCCGAACAAGTAATCAATATTTACTTGTTCTTCTTCTAAAACTCGAAGCATGCAGTGGTGGTCGGCACTGATCGGGGGTGGTGGGGCGGGGGGGGGAATGGGTTAGGGAGAATGAAAATAATAAATGGCGGGTTTTCATTTTTTTAACACAACTACAGCCCGAATCGCTGAACGGAATTTCACCAAATTTAGCAGAAAGCTAGATGTTGGTCTAGAAAGCGTGCTTTTTGTGATTTGGTGTAAATCCGATCAGTATGTTCAGATATATTTAAGTTTAAAAAATATAGATATCTGGGGATGCGAGTCGTTGCGCGGATCCTACTAAAATTTGATTGGCTGCCAACACTTCAACCAGCAAGTGTTGGCAGTCAAGTTGGGGCTCGGCTTGAAGCCAAGTCCCACAAAAAAAGTAAAAAAGAAAGAAAAGGGGGCAGGGTATGAATACCCTGACCCATGCAGGCTCCCGCATGTCTTTTTATGAAGCCCCAGGGTGGGGCAAATCCCGGGGGCAGTGTTTATTAATTATAGGGGGGGTGCCCAAGGCAACACCCATGTCCTGGAGACAGTCACCTCCCCGGGGTAGTATTAAAATGAATGATACAAGGGACCACATGGCCCCCTGCAGCCCCAGGGACCACCCATCTCCGGGGCTACATATGACATAAATGCGGGGGCCACGCAGCCCCCCACAGCCCCCCGCAGCCCCAAGGACCTCCCAATGGCTATGTGTAAAATTAGTGCGGGGGAGGCCTGTATGGCCTCCCCTGCAGCCCCGGGCACCGCCACCTCCCCAGGGCCATTCTTTACAATTTATGCAGGGGATGCCCTGGGCAAACCTGTGCCCTGGGGACCCCCATCTCCCCAGGGCAAATGTATTAATGCAGGGGGCCAGCTAGGCCCCCCAAAGCCCCAGGGAACACCACCTACTTGGGGCTAAATGTTATTTTAATGCAGAGGCTCTGCCCCCCCACAGCCCCAGGACCGCCACCTTCCCGGGGCTAAAGTGAAAAAAATGCGGGCCCATGGGACACCCCTGCAGCCCCAGGGACCGCCACCTCCCTGGGGCAAATGTAAATAATTAAAGTGGGGGGCCCAGTGACCCCCTGCAGCCCCGTGACCACCCCCCCAGGCTGTCCCCCCTTCTAGAGCCATACATGGCCCTGGGGGACCTCCACCACCCAGGGCCGGCTCCTGCTATGTCTCGGGGTGCCCACTCCCGGGACATAGCTGTTTGTTATGGCTTGGTGGGAGTTTTACCGATCCCACCAAGCCATAGCAAACGCTGCTCCACTTTCAGCAAGCAAGAGCATTAAAAGTGCTCTTTCTTACTGAAAACTGAGCAGAATTATTTTTGGACAGAGGGAGCTGTATGTTCAGCAGCTCCCCCTGTCCAAAAGCAATGCTGGCTCCCGCAGGACATGGAGAGTCGGCAGGGACTGGGGGGGCCTTGAGTCTTTCCCTGCAGTACCCATCGGTGACAAGTGGGTGCCCTGGGTGGGTCCAGGGCACCCACAACAGAGGCCGGGCCCCAGTAGATGGTGTCCCAGGGGTCAAAATCAGCCCGTGAGGGGGGCTGCAGTGGCCCCCGTCCCATTATTTTTTTTTTTTTTTTTAAAAGAGAAGGCCGAGCCCCGGGGAATGGGGTACCCAGGGCTGAAATTGGTCCAGGAGGGGGGCCGCTCAGCGCCCCTCCCTTTTAGTTTAAGAAATAACATTTTTTTAAAAGGCCAGGCCTCGAGGGATGGGGTCCTCAGGCCAAAATTGGCCTGGGGAGGAGGGCCGCAAGGCCCCACTCTGCTAGTCAAAATAGGCCTCGCCCCGGGGGATGGGGTCCCTGGGGCCAATATTGGCCCAGGGAAGGGAGGTGGCCCATCCCCCCCCCAAATACATACAACATTTTTAATATTTTTTCTTTAAAGGACTGGCAAGTCGCTGGAGGCCCCCCTCCTGGACCAATTCTTCACCACTCTGCAAATGCACCTCCTGGTACACTGCTGGTTGGGGGATGAAGTCCTCTAGGCTGCTGAAGGTCCTTGGGGCCAACTACCCCTCCTGTTACCTCCAGTAAGTTCCACAGAGCGGGATTGGTGAGAGGTTGTCGGAGGCCATGCCCCCTTTTCCCACCACTCTGCAAACGTGCCTCCTTGGCTGCTGAGGGTCCTTGGGGGCCAACAAGACCTCCTGTTACCTCCAGTAAGTCCCACACAGTGGGATTGCTGAGAGGTCTTCGAAGACCATACCCCCTTTCTCCACTACTGTTCAAACGCGCCTCCTGGCATACTACTTGCTGGGGGATTTAGTCCCCTTGCCTCCTGAGGGCCCTTGGGGGCCAGAAACCCCTCCTCTTACCTCCAGTAAATCCCACACAGCAGGATTGCTGAGAGGTGGTTGGAGGCCATGCCCCCTTTTCCCACCACTCTGCAAACGCGACTTCTGGCGCACTACTAGTTGGGAGATGAAGTCCCCTTTAATGCTGGTGGTCCATGGTAGCCAACAACCCCTCCTGTTACCTCTAGTAAGTCCCAAACAGCAGGATTGCTGAGAGGACTTCAGAGGCCCCGCCCAATTTCTCCACCACTCTGCTAACATGCCTCCTGGTGCGCTGCTGGTTCAGGGATGAAGTCCCCTTGGCTGCTGAAGGTCCTTGGGGGCCAACTACTCCTCTTCTTAACTCCACAGAGCGGGATTGGTGAGAGGTTGGTGGTGGCCATGCCCCCTTTTTCCACCACTCTGCAAACATGCCTCCTGGCGCACTGCTGGTTGGGGGATGAAGTCCCCTTGGATGCTGATGGTCCTTGGGGTCCAGGAACTCCTTCTGTTATCTCCAGTAAATCCCAGATAGTGGGATTGCTGAGAGCTGGTCAGAGGCCCGCCCACTTTCTCCACCACTCTGCAAATGCGACTACTAGTTAAAAAACCATAGAAAGTCAGTGAAAAAAACAAAGGTTACAGAGACGTTATAGTTAGGAATTAGCATTTACAAAATCTTAGAAATTCACTGAAAAAACCCAAAGGTTTTCAGGGATGTTATAGTTAGGCTCAGATTTCACTCATACAAAACTAGTGAAATCCAGCAGTTATAGTTAGCTGAGCTAACTATAACTCGCACCCCTGCTTACAACCTCAGGTATTACATCACTCATGACATGGTCAGTGGCATCACTCATGACATCTCAAATGACATCACTGATGACATCAATGATATCATCCACAGCATCACTGAAGCAAACGTGCCTCCTGGCGCACTGCTGGTTGGGGGATGAAGTCCCCTTGGATGCTGATGGTCCTTGGGGGCCAAGAACCCCTTCTGTTATCTCCAGTAAATCCCAGATAGTGGGATTGCTGAGAGCTGGTCAGAGGCCCGCCCCCTTTCTCCACCACTCTGCAAATGCGACTACTAGTTAAAAAACCATAGAAAGTCAGTGAAAAAAACAAAGGTATCAGGGACGTTATAGTTAGGCTCAGATTTCACTCATACAAAACCAGTGAAATTCAGCAGTTATAGTTAGCTGAGCTAACTATAACTCACAACCCTGCTTACGACCTCACGTAGTACATCACTCATGACATGGTCAATGACATCACTGATGACATCTCAAATGACATCACTGATGTCATCACTGATATCATCCACAGCATCACTGACGCACTGACTTACACCACCATAGAACCTTTCATACTCCCACACAACCATTCACAGACCCATACCAGTACTTACACACCCACTCACTGATTCATAGATCTACACACACACCCACTCACTGGCCCATAAAGCCACTCATACACCCACTCACTCACTAATACAGCCACTGATATATCCACTCATATACCCATACAGCCACTCATACACTGAGTCAGACACCCATAGAGTTACCCACACCTAGTCACTCACCCATACATTCAATCACACAGCCACATATTCACCCATACAGATACACACACACACACCCACTCACTCATACAGATACTAATACGTGCTCACTCATCTATACAGTTATTGACACAAGCACACACTCACCCATACAGCCACTCTCACATTCACTCACTCACCTATATACTCATATACCCCATCACTCACCTATACTGCCTTTCAAATACGAAGAAACTCACCCATATACCACTGACACATCCACTCATTCAACCACACAGCCATACACACACTCACTCACTCATACAGCCCCTCACACACACACTCACTAACCCATACAGCCACTGACTCCCTCATCCATACAGGCAGTCACACAGCCCCTCACCCACTCACACAGACTCTCAGACACCATACAGGTACTCAGACAACCAATCACTCACCCATACAGCCAGTCAGGTACCCACTCACACACCCATACAGCCACTTGGACACCAACTGACAGACTGATACAGTCATTCACACAACCAGTCATTCACCCCTACATTTATTGAGACACCTAATCACTCACTTATACAGTCAGTCACGCACCCACTGAATCATCCATACAGGCACTCATACACCCAGTGATTCACCAATACACCGTGGTATATATATTTAACACTCATAAACTTTTTTTAAACTCTCAAAGTCACTGGATGATGTCATCAATGATGTCATTTGAGATGTAATCAGTGATGTCACTGTCCCTGTCATGAGTGATGTAATATGTGAGGTCATAAGCAGTGTATTGCGGATGCTCGAGTTATGGTTAGCTCAGCTCTCTATAACTGCTAAATTTCACTGGTTTTGTATGAGTGAAATCTGAGCCTAACTAAAACGTCCCTGTAACCTTTGGTTTTTTCAGTAAAAAAATAAATAAATATATATATATATATATATCCACCAACAAAAGGTTGCCCTTATGAAAACGCCTGCACACAAGAGAGTTAAACTCCATCATTTTTATTGTGTGCTGCAAACAGAACATGCTCCTTCCTTCAGTTCATCTACTGAAGCCAAACGCGTTTCGGGCAGCACTGTGCCCTTGGTCACTGGCTAAAAACAAAGTCACGGGCAGCATGCAGGGAACACATTTTAAACAGATTACAGAGTCCCGCCCCTGTGGGCGTATGCCACAATGCCTTCTGGTACTCGTGGTTCCCCTTCGTTATCTGCAGTGGGTGCAAGCCGGGTTTGTTGAAATACATGTCTCTTACCCGTGTGGGTTACTTCTAGAGGAAGAACATAGCTTCTGCTGCCAATATCACGTCCCACAACGACGGACTCTCTGTCCTCTCGGCTCCCCAGAAATCCAGGCACCGCAGGTTCGCTTTGAGCAGCGGGGCATTTTCACGGCTGAGCACGCCGCTACTAATTCACCAACAAAAGGTTGCCCTTATGAAAACGTCTGCACACAAGAGAGTTAAACTCCATCATTTTTATTGTGGGCTGCAAACAGAACAGGCTCCTTCCTTCAGTTCATCTACTGAAGCCAAACGCGTTTCGGGCAGCACTGTGCCCTTGGTCACTGGTTAAAAACAAAGTCACGGCCAGCATGCAGGGAACACATTTTAAACAGATTACAGAGTCCCGCCCCTGTGGGAGTATGCCACAATGCCTTCTGGTACTCGTGGCTCCCCTTCGTTATCCGCAGTGGGTGCAAGCCGGGTTTGTTGAAATACATGTCTCTTACCCGTGTGGGTTACTTCTAGAGGGAGAACATAGCTTCTGCTGCCAATATCACGTCCCGCCCCAATTAAATTTAACTTTACGTCAAAAAAAACCTAGAAATTCACTGAACAAATCAAAAGTTAAAGGGACATTGTACTTAGAAAACAGCATTGAAAAACATAGAAATTCACTGAAAAAGACAAAGGTTACAGGGACATTATAGATAGAAAATGGAATATAAAACACCTTAGAAATTCACTAAAAACAGAATTGTTACAGGGACGTTCTAGTTAGGTTATGATTTTACACAAATAGAACCATAGAAATTCAGCAGTTATAGTTATAGTTAACTCAAGAAACTATAACTCAAGCCCTAAGGTAACTAAAGCTCGTGTCCTTGCCATGCACTGTTAATTACCCCACATATTACATCTATCATGACATCTTAAATGACATCATTGATAATATCACTGCAGCATTTGCAATAAAATTATTGATGAGAAAACTGTGTATGTGGGGGGCCAAGTTATAGTTACCTTAGGGTGCGAGTTATAGTTTCTTGAGATAACTATAACTACTGAATTTTTATGGTTTTATGGGTGTAAAATCTGAACCTACCTATAGCGTCCCTGTAACTTTTTGTTTTTTAGTGACTATATATATATATATGTATATATATATAGTCACTATATATTTACTATTTATTTATATATAAAAGCTTATACAATATTTAGTATTAACCTAGACCTAATAAAGTAAAATGTGACAGCACATCAACTCATTAAATTAAATGTGTTATAATTCTGACCCTGATTCGGGCTCTTCAGTCAAGTGTACTATGCCACCTCAGATTAAGGCGAAACTGGTCTTGGGTTGCTTGTGTTTTGGTTCAGAGATGACTTACCTTGATAATTTGGGATGACTGTTCCCATTGGAGTAGGCCCAAGAGGTGGCATGGTGGGCAAAAGAACGATGGTCTGGAATGCTACCCTAAGCGATTGCCAGTGGTTAGACTTATTGCGAGCATCCTCCCATCACCTGTTTTTGTGTTTGATATACCGCCTTAAGTGACCATGAGTGTAACCAGATGTTGGTCCCTTGCTCACTGTGCCACTGGAAACATGTTACATGCAACTGAAGAGCTCCAATTAGGACGAACTAGTTCTTGGGGTGCTTGTGTACCAGTTCAGAGAGGACCTGGCTTGGCAGTTCAGGATACACAGTTCTCACTGGAGCAGGACCAAGACTGATTTGCATATAGCCTAATCTAATCTAAGTGGCATGGTGGGAAAAAGAACAATGGGCTAGAATGCTGCCCTGAACGATTGCCAGTGGTTAGACTTATTGCAAGCATCCTCCCATCACCTTTTGTGTGTTTGACACACAAATACTCATAAATCAACTAAACTGATTGCCTGAAGGCAAGCATATTATTTTCAATGGGCCTATTATCAATAGATCTTAGAAATTGTTATTTCTCCATTTAACTATATCTTCTGTTCAATGCTGACGACTTGCACAATCCTTATCCCAGACAAGTATGGCATTTTACCTCAGTAATTTCAGGCCACTTTATTTCTAAGACCGTGACATAAGAACCACATCTCAGCTTCTTCTCAAGTCTGAGCTTCTGTTTTCATGCAACCTTATTGGTCGCTGGCTCCTTGACAGACTCACAACATTCCAAAATTTCGACTCCATATCTGAACATCTGTTATGTTAACAGTCTCTTTACTAAAACTTTTACATTTCCTCCCGCCCTATTTGATGCAAGTCAAAGATGTCGGCCCTCCTGGTAGATCTTTCTTGACCCTCAATCTTATGTCAGTAGCCCAACAACCAGTGAGCGAGCTGACAGGAGTCTCACTGACTTAAATCTTCTGAAATGGCAGAGAGACTAGCAGGTTTCTTCTAGAAGAGGCCCCAAATTTGGTTCAGAGAATTCCAGAAACACAAGACCGTATCTACAAATCTTTATTATGCACTATTTTAGAGCATGAAAATTGCAAGCAATTATATAAAGGACTATAAGCATTTTAGATTTGTCTGAGCACCTAACTTGCACCCTATTGGACCTGATATAAGCTATAAAGGAAGAAGTGCCATGAAATTTAACATGAATTATTCAGAAGGCACGGATGCTGCAATAATAATTCAGGCAAGCATGTTCATGGTTCTACAATCATTTTAATCCTGTGCATCATTACCCACATACTGATTTGGTTAGAAATAATGCCCTTCAAGCAGTTTTATACCTGACAACCTCCTCTTCAGCTCCCCAACTCCTATGAACCAATCTAGACACTCAGTCTCCCCCCACACCCCTGGCTGATCTTTTCTCTATCCACAAAAAGCTAATCCCTCCTCTGTCCACAATGACCCATTTGCCCCACAAATCATTATATTACTGCCCCCTGCACAAACAGCGTTGCTTGGCTATTCAATGTCTCAAGCAAACCACTCCTATCTTACACTTATCCAAATTCTTAACAACAGTAGCAGTAATTCCCATACTCAAGCACATTCCCATGACCTATCCAATAACTTCAACACAGTAGTCTCTGCTGTGAACGCCCACATTTAAATCGGACAGGCAAACCACAGTCTTGGCGGAATGGATACTCTGTCGCTGTTGAAATGGAGTCTCCGTACCTCCAATATATAAATCAGGCAGTTAGTCTTTTAAGTCCCAATCTACCACAGGAATACACTTCTAAAGCCCCCTAGGACCTTGAGGGAGGCACTTAGAGACTCAAAGAGTATAAGGCAGAGGCCTATAGCAGGGTCCAGTCTAGATCCACTTGCCACTGGTTAGCTGGGTACGTCTAGGAAAAAACCTGTTGTAGCTGGTTTTATCCCTGTAGCTTGAACAGAAGGTCAGCCTTATGACCCTTGGAGTCCACTTCTTTGTCCTGGGTACAAGAGGGAGCAGGTCCAGTCTTTCAGGACTCCTCTCAGGTCACAGACCACAGATCTGCTCCTCTTCTGTTTTTCCTCAAGCCAGGAGTGTTCTGAAGTGGATGCCTGGAGATGCCAAGTTTATGCCATGCATGAGTTAGTGGGTGGGAATGACTCCTGGACACATCCTAACCAATGGAGTAAAAGTTCCCAGGGCTAACCCTATCTACTTTGGCCATTTTCAAGGTGGCAAAAGTCCTCGGCCACACTGAACTTGGGCTCTGAAGGTTGGGGTGTGTATGGGGTGTTCACTATGGTAATCCTAGCGGCCTTCCACATCTAACACTAAAATCTAAATTGAGGCAGCCACTGTACCCACAATAAACCCAGAGACAAAATTCTGATAGGACAAAGGGAAGGATACTTCAGTAACCAGACAGTGGATATACAAGAACTGTCTTGGTGTCCTGTTCAGTTCCTTTCAAGTGTGCCACAAGTGTTACATGTAAAACCCAGAAGCAGAGGTCTGGTAGGACAATATAGGATTCTTCAGCAACCAGACAGTGGATTATTTTTCTAGCTAGTCCCATTCCCAAGATACGGTATTAGGATTTTAATCTGTACCCTGGTTTTCTGTATAGGACAGCTAGGACTGCCACAGTGAAACATAGCTTTTGGGTGCTAATCACTGTAAAGACATTTTAACATTACATTTCAACATATCATACTTTTAAAAAACACAAACTCTGCCTTTTGGGCGACAGGGCTACATAGGGGTGACTTATTAATATTTAAAAGGGAGGTTTTGACTTGTCAAAAGGGTTTATTTTGACAGGTTGAATTGCATGTTTTACACTGCTATAGTCAGGCTACAATGGTAGGCCAGAAGCCATGTTTGCACTGCCACTGTAGTGGATGGCCCAATGGGGGGCTGCAGTCCACAAGTGGCTTTTAACTTACAGGCTCTGGGTGCATTTTCTACCACATAATATGGACTTATAGGTAAGTTAAAAATGCCAATAAGAAGTAGGTTAATTCAACCATGTTTAACTGGAGCACAGGAACTTTACTACAGGTTAGCAGGGGTAAAGGCCACAGAGTTTTAACACCAGCAAAAAAATAGGGCCCAGCAAAAAAGGCTATAAATCTGGGGTGACTACGCAGAAAAGGCAGATTTCCTACAATCTTCATTAACATGTTAAACCACAATCATTTCATATGTGTTTATATTCTCTTAGGGCTCTCCATAGAACTTGGCATGGTTGAACACCTCACTTTAAATGCCACACTGTCCGTCCTGGGCACTCATGGCACTGCGTTAACTTAGATAATCTCCTGCTTCTCGGATGGCTTCTTTTGGGTTGTATATTTCTTCCCTAGCTATCCCCCTACTCCCCCGCTCCACAGGGCTCAGGCCTCCACCTTCTTTTCTTTTGCGTTGAAGGTCCAACTATGGCCATTGCCATTTCAGAGGAGGAGTGGATAACCCACTTCGCAAAGGTATATAATGGTTCTGATGCTTCTTATTGTAGACCTGATGATGAACAAGTGAATGAACACCCAAAAATGAATTTAAACTTCTCTTTAGACGAAGTGATTAGAGCATTACATGGGAGTAAGACCGGTAAAGCACCCGGCCCGGATGGCATTCCGATTGACTTGTTTAAATTTAATGTTTCTTTATGGGGGCCGATTATAACACAGATTATAAACGCAAGTTGTCAAACAAAATTACCAGAAACCTGGGGGGGGTCACTAATAGTACCGATTTTTTAAAAAGGGGATCGTCAGAATCCGGGCTGCTATAGACCGATTTCTCTATTAGATTCCATGGTGAAAGTGGTGGGACGTGTGATTTTAGAACGCTTGCAGGAATGGTCAGAAGAAAATAAGATTTTAACTGACTTACAATATGGCTTTCAAAAGGGGCTTGGAACTACGGAGCAGTGCTTAAACTTGTCCCTACTTATAGGAAAATATACGAGGGCAAAAAATGGTAGATTGTATATGGTCTTCGTAGACCTAACCGCCGCGTTCGATTCAGTAAAACATGCAAGGCTGTGGGAAGTTCTTGAGGACATGAAGGTAGACCCTCAAATTATTGTCTTTTTAAGGAATCTTTATAGCAGCGCTTCCGCCAGTGTGCGTTTTGGAATAGGGGGGAACATACAGCTAATTTTCCCGTTAAAAGAGGGGTGAGGCAGGGCTGTGTGCTGGCCCCTTTCTTTTTAATTTGTACACGAACGGGTTAGGAGAAGCACTGGCTAGAACAACTCATGACTTTCCCCATGTTGCCGGCCGACCCATTCCGGTACTCCTTTATGCGGACGACACGGTTATGTTGGCTAGAACTCAAATCGCCCTCCAAAGGGTCCTTAATGGATACTTTGTTTTTATGAAGGATCTAGGTCTTAGTATCAATATCTCAAAGACATATGTAATGAGATGTGGCCATGGACCTATGCGAGCGAAGGACATTTTTGTTGAGGGGCAGAAATTAAGCTCAACTAAGAGCTTCTCATATTTGGGTGTCTTGTTTAATCAAAACGATTCGTGGGTCCAAACCATAATGGCCAAAAAGTTGATGTTTATTCGGACATCGAATGCTTTGATGGGGTTTTCTAAAAATTGGGCCGGAAACCCCTGCAGAGCTGATGCAGATTTATAAAGCGAGGTACATCAGCTCCACGATGTATGGAGCAGGGGTTTGGGGTCTAGCAAATACAACGCAGTTGCAGCAAGTGGAGAACTCTTTTTAAGATTTATATTATCTGTTCCCCGAGTACATCAACTTTTATTTGCCACGAAGAGTTGGGCCTCCTTTTTTATCTGATCTAATTAAAATAGAGCGGATACTATTGTGGCACAGTATTTGGACTAAGGAGAAAACACAGTTAAATCGGGATGTTCTTGCTGATTGCCTTAAATTAGATAAAGTGCTAAAAATACCATGGATCAGTTTTGTTCGGGATTTTATGACTGATTTAGGGCACATAGAGTATTTCACAAATCCAAGCTCCCTACAGAAAATTTCGCGGGAGTTATTAAAAAGGGAGGGGCTAGGCATGTTAGAAGAGGCCAGACTGTCTAGTGAACTTATTAAACCCACTGTTAACTATCATCAAGTAATTTCAACTACTTTTGGAATGGAGCCATACTTGTCATATGTAACTGTTACTTTTGATAGAATGTTATTGGCTAGATGTAGGTTAAATATATTCCATAGAATGGTTTCGTGGCCCAAAATGAATGACTGGTCGAGACAACTTGCATTGTGTCCATGTGATAACCACTCATGCCAGTCTACAATCCATACCGTTCTTTTCTGTAAATTTTATTCTGAATTAAGAAAAGTTTGGCTGGTCCCCCTCTTAAAAACTTATGGCCTTAGACAATGTCGTCCTGCTTTTTTAAAACTTCAGTTACTGGACAATGATCTTGTTGTATGGAGATTGGTTATGTTTTTAAAGAGAGTTTTTTATTTAAGGAAAAGTCTAATTACGACTGTTGAATCATAAAATTGAGTTGAATAATTTTAATTTTTTCTATGAAATAATTTTTATCCATTTTTATGATCGTGTTTTGCCCATTATGATAGCTGCTATTAATGTTTTTTAAACTTGTGCTTTTATGATTGTAAATTTGTAACAGTCGAATAAAGCTTTATGAATTGAATTGAATTGTGTTCACTATGGTAATCCTAGCGGCCTTCCACATCTAACACTAAAATCTAAATTGAGGCAGCCACTGTACCCACAATAAACCCAGAGACAAAATTCTGATAGGACAAAGGGAAGGATACTTCAGTAACCAGACAGTGGATATACAAGAACTGTCTTGGTGTCCTGTTCAGTTCCTCTCAAGTGTGCCACAAGTGTTACATGTAAAACCCAGAAGCAGAGGTCTGGTAGGACAAAAGTAGGATTCTTCAGCAACCAGACAGTGGATTATTTTTCTAGCTAGTCCCATTCCCAAGATACGGTATTAGGATTTTAATCTGTACCCTGGTTTTCTGTATAGGACAGCTAGGACTGCCACAGTGAAACATAGCTTTTGGGTGCTAATCACTGTAAAGACATTTTAACATTACATTTCAACATATCATACTTTTAAAAAACACAAACTCTGCCTTATGGACGACAGGGCTACATAGGGGTGACTTATTAATATTTAAAAGGGAGGTTTTGACTTGTCAAAAGGGTTTATTTTGACAGGTTGAATTGCATGTTTTACACTGCTATAGTCAGGCTACAATGGTAGGCCAGAAGCCATGTTTGCACTGCCACTGTAGTGGATGGCCCAATGGGGGGCTGCAGTCCACAAGTGGCATTTAACTTACAGGCTCTGGGTGCATTTTCTACCACATAATATGGACTTATAGGTAAGTTAAAAATGCCAATAAGAAGTAGGTTAATTCAACCATGTTTAACTGGAGCACAGGAACTTTACTACAGGTTAGCAGGGGTAAAGGCCACAGAGTTTTAACACCAGCAAAAAAATAGGGCCCAGCAAAAAAGGCTATAAATCTGGGGTGACTACGCAGAAAAGGCAGATTTCCTACAATCTTCATTAACATGTTAAACCACAATCATTTCATATGTGTTTATATTCTCTTAGGGCTCTCCATAGAACTTGGCATGGTTGAACACCTCACTTTAAATGCCACACTGTCCGTCCTGGGCACTCATGGCACTGCGTTAACTTAGATAATCTCCTGCTTCTCGGATGGCTTCTTTTGGGTTGTATATTTCTTCCCTAGCTATCCCCCTACTCCCCCGCTCCACAGGGCTCAGTCCTCCACCTTCTTTTCTTTTGCATTGAAGAACTTCCCAAGGAAGCTCTTCACTGGGTTCCCATACTGTCTGTTCATAGACAGAATTGAGACCTTGTTGTCATTCCACTCCTTCATCCCCACCTTGCTAAAATTTA
The DNA here is from genome assembly GCA_963921515.1 of Calotriton arnoldi. Lineage (NCBI taxonomy): Eukaryota > Metazoa > Chordata > Amphibia > Caudata > Salamandridae > Calotriton > Calotriton arnoldi. The sequence goes on along the minus strand of CAWUFW010020260.1, from coordinate 30,155 downwards.
ACTTAGAAAAAAATGAACCATCAACTCACCCTTTTCTACTGCAGCTACAACACATTCTATTTTTACCTCTCCCATGTCTGAATACCCTCATCCTCAACAAGAAACACTGATGTTCATGTCAACACCCAGGTATGGCCAGTTGCCTCGATATCTCCACAGTAATTACTGGCTACTGCCACCTCTTCAACAGCTAACAAATCCAGCCACAACTTATCCTCCACTCAGTCAAGACCCTGATCAACTCCTGCACCTTGAAATCCCTAGACTATTGCAGCAGTCTCATCATGCCTCCAATAATACCCCTGTATCTCTCTGGATAAACATTCACTCTATTGAACCTACCCAGCTGCATCCCACTTGATCCTGCTGTCACCAGTTAGACTGGATAGAAATGCAAAACAGAGCACATCTCAAGTCCTTCACCCTCATCTCCATCACTATTAACAACCACACCAAACAAAATCAACACATATACCCCTAGACCTTCTCTGCACTCGGCAACCCAGAATCTCTTTGCCAGCCCGAAGTACCCACCAAATACCATCACTCTTCTAGTCCCCTGCATGGGAGCATCCTCCGACTGTGCTTCGAGAATAACAATCTCCCTAAAACTGATGAAGAATGGCCTCAAAGATTATCTCAAGGCACAGAAAACATACCATAAAGTTTTGCTGTACCACCTGATATCTCAACCATCAACAACAGGAACCATGGCCATATGCATACACGTTATGTTAATGTTATTAACATATGTGTCTAGCAACATCAAAACAACAAACCCATAGCCCCCACTTGTTATCCCGTGCTCAACAATATGGCAATAAATGATACACTTTAGGTGGAGGTCCTTAGGACTCGAATCCCCCATAGGGTGCCCTACAATACATTAGTCTCACAGTCAGGGTGGGGTATAGCATTGCAACATCCACACCCTATGAAATGGTATTGTGGGAAAACCCTCATTTTACAACCAGGCTACCACCCCTCACATGAGCCATGGGAAGGTTGAAATGATCTTCTACCAAAGGAGACCTTCTATCGAGTAAACCCATAAATGAACTCTGCCTATAATAAAGCAAAGACACAAAGTAGTTGTCAATCACTGAGCCCTACAAGTACCCAAAGAATGTTATGAATCCCACATGCTATGTAGACTGGAGAGTCAGGGCAACAAGACAGAGATATGCACACAGAGAGACAAGGGAACAGGTGACACATGGTGAGATAGATTACCAAGATAGTGCTATCATGCACAAATTACAACTAAAGAGACTTCCCTTCATCAATCAACCTAGGCAACAAATTAAAATCCTTACTCTAGGATTGCACAGATCAACAACCCAGCAGCCTGGCCTCAACACATTTAGCAATCTAATTATCCACATACACCATGCACACATAGACACATACCCCACTAACAACTAAGAACGTATAGTTGTACGCCAAACAGCACAAAGTCTCCCAGGTCCTCAGGGAGAGGGACTACATGATACAAGGGCTAAGAATCTAATTACTTGCACCCATATTACAAGGCACCCCATAGAGACAAACCTAAAAGCACCTCACATGTGTTTGGCCTCAATTACACCCCCACCTTTGGAATGAAACCGCAAGGAAAACCCAACATCTAACACAACTTTATTCTTGCCATAATGAGCATTGTCTTCCAATTGACAGGCCCTTGGATGACCCTGGGGTTGTCCCCCCTATGTGGGTAAAAACCAAACCCAACGGCAAACACATAGGTCCACAAGTAAAAGTGCTAAGGAACCAAGTCATTGACGGTGCGTCCTACATAAAGAATGCATAACAACAGACTGAGGGACAGAGCTGAGTGGGCCCAGAATCCCATTGAGTGCCCAGGACAGTAGTATCTGCTGTATCACCTAAAGTTCCTGTGTTTGCTAATCAGCCCCCATATTTCTGCTGCATGTCTACAAGTGTCCCGATTAGCTCACATATCATATCTTCCCATGGGGAAGGGGAGGAGGAGGAAAGGAAAGGAAAGGAAAGGAAAGGAAAGGAGACAGGTGATAAGAGAGGAAAGGCAGGAGGTTGCGGGTAGGAAATGGAGGGTAGAGAGGTACAAAGCAAGGAAAGAAACAAAAAAGGATGGAAGGTAGGTAGGTTATGAATGAAGTATAACAGAAAGTAAAGGTACCGAAACACAAACAGCGAGAAAAAGAAAACAGAGGAGGATGAAATAAGTAAAATAAGTAACGGCCAAGACAACGAAAACCTTTTGTTTTACCCGGCAGGGCTGCGCGGGGGGAGGAGGGGCAGATAACATTTAGAATAAAGTTATCTTTGTTCTTTTCTTGCTCTGACAGTCGAACGTAGTAAACACATAATGCCTTGAACGGGTATGGGCTTCAGTTCTTCTACACTAAGCACAATGCGGCATTGTGAGCCCTTCCTTTCTAGGGATGAATTGCGCTCGTACTCATAACTGGACACTTTGAAAACCTTGTCCAGAACGGGGTACAGTTAAATCGGTTGCTCAGCCTGTACTTAGCGTGATACCAAGTATGTCGTCGGGCTCTTATACTCTTCCTTGACACGGATTACATTTTCCATTCGCTGGTTCTCTTTGTTTGACTTAATTTAAAACTTCCTTGGTTTGCCATACCTGTCAGCGAGCCTTTTGAAGATGCCAAGTGTGTGTGCGGAAAGATTAGGAGATCCTTTTTTTGAGGAAAGAAAAGTATTCACAATGAAACACATCAAATGGTGACAAATGTTTAGCTTTTCCGAGTGCCTCGGCTTTGATCCTGCGTTTCTTTTTATGAAACAGCTTGACATGTGCCCTGTGGCCCGGCGTCAACCTCCCTCAGTTCCCACTGTACGTCGCTGCACGGAGGCGGCCATTTGATCTGGCGCGCGCCTTCCGCCCCAAACCGGTAGAACCACCGAGAACACTGCGGGCGCTTGTCTGCAGGCAGAGGGCCTTGTAGGACGTACGCCGTCTGGTATGCTTCGCTTGACGTGTGAGTTCATTGTCAGTCTGCTGTGATTCAGTTCAGGAGGTTGTATTGTAGCACTGATATAGCGCTTCATTCCCCATTATCAGAAGGGGAGCTGCTAACACCCTGTGGAGTGCGTGGTTGGCAGAGTGTTGTCTATACTGTGAACCTGTGTGGGAAGTGTTTTGGTGTCATGTGTGAGTGACCAGAGAGGTGCTGTTATTTTGTGTTGGGGCACAGGGTCCAGTGGTGTAATTGAGGAGGATGAGGAGTGAGCAGTGGTTAATTTGTAAAACATTAAGTGCTGGGGCTCTCGTCAGGAGGCAGCTGGCACCAGTCCATTTGTCCTTTTACCACCGCCTAAAACTGAACCAACTACTAACCATGAGAGTGGGGAGAGGATGTGGCGTAATGGCCAGAGCTGCCGACTTCGGAGCTGGGGAACCAGGTTCTAGTCTTGGAGTTGGCTCAACTTCCTGTGATTCTGGGCAAACCACTTAATCTCCCCGTAAATTAATGTGTCCTTAACTGGTGCTCATGAAAAGCACCGGTGTTGAGGATTTAGTGCCGGTGCTGAGCACCTGGAAAGCACTGGCTCAAATTAAGCACAGGGAGTGAGAGACAGATGCACAAAGGGAGGAGGAAAGGTGATAGACACAGATGAAAGTGCAGGAATCTACCTGGATGGTCTGTGTTATAAGTGGTCCAGTTTGGGAGTAAGAGGATTAAAAGACATAGGTAGTTACGCAGCACCAACCAAGGCAGCAGGGGCTGTGGGATACTATGTGAGTAATTAGAGATGGTCTAGTAATCCATATGGCAACACGCGCAATCCAGAGATGATGTTAAATAAGTAAAATGATGCCAAAGGGGCAAGAATGGGTGTTGGTGGCATGAATAGTGGCCATGCACCTTTTTAAAGGGAGGTATATTACTTCCTACTGTACAAATACACTCATGGTGGGAGGGGGACATAGCCTACCCCTTATTGGATAAGTTCCGTGGGCACTGAAAAGTGTACTTCATCTCGCCTCCAGTACCTGAGGGGTGGAGTTGGCGAAGGGGGGCACACCTCCTATTCTTTCTAAGTTTTTCCGCCTGTCCTCCCGCCAAAAAGAGGGTGAGGACAGGAAGGGTCCCTGCTCCCTCTAACAGGAGAGGCTGGGGGTGCATTACAATGGTGGCAAGGCCTTGGAGCTCCCCGCCACAGGTGGCTCTTCCTGAGCGGGGAGGTGTGAACACCTCAGCCCAGGAAAGGCATTGTTCTTGACCTCTGAGTGCACAGAACACTGTCCGGTGGTAGCAGGCTGGCTTAGGCCAGTCGGTGACCACACTAAGGGTTGGTAGGTCTCAGAGAACCCCTCTAAAGGGTCCTCTGTGTGCACATTTTTAATAAATCTGACACTGGAATCAGTACAGGTTTATTATGACGAGATGTTTGGTAGCAAACATCCTGTACTTCAGTGAAGCCATCATGGATCTGGGGAACTCGTAATGATGAGTGTCCAGCCCATGTACTTACGTTGGCTTCCCTGCTCACCTACAAAATCCAGGAATTGACAAGGATATTGCAGGGGCATATCTGCTCATGCAGATATGCCCTCGCAAGAGATATAGTGCAGCCTGCCCTAAGGCTAAGGCCTGAGAGAGGGGTGTCTAACCTATATCCAGTGCAGTTTCTGTGGGTATGGCACTCAGGGATGTGTGCCATGTCGACTCTTCAGTTTTGTCTGCACCAACACACGCAGGCTACAGTGGCAGTGTGTATGTGCTTGGTGAGGGATACCTTAGGGTGGCACAATTCGTGATGCAGCCCTTAGGGACCCTCTTTAACCACAAGGCCCTTGGTACCAGGCAGTGGCGTGACGAAACTTGAGGGGGCCCCTCTGCAAAGTACATGGAGGGGCCCCCGCTTTGGATTTAATTAAGAGCTTAGGAGCTCTCGGTTGAGAGTGCTGTGCTGAGGGTACCCCCTGCAGCTCGGGGGACCCCCCCGCACCACGGGCTGCGCAGGCCTGTGTTATGCCACTGGACCCCTCATGGGGTACCTTTTACTATGTGAGCTAAAGTGGTGCCAATTGTGGAAACAATAGGTACCGTTTAGGGAATGAGCTCTGGCACAGGAGACCTTGTTGGCAGGGACCCTGTGCACTTCCAGTCGAAATTACATACTTTTCCAGACAAAATGTGGGAGTGGGAGTTTCCTACAGCAGTTCTTAGTGTTTTGTGTATAGGTGTGCGAAGATAAGTTAATTACACTGCAACTTTGTCATGTTTTTTTTAAAACTCTGCAATTTTGGTAGACTTCATAGAGCCTGCAACACTTTTTTAAATGGTAGGAAAAAACACAAACTAAAATACTTTTTTTATCTTTAAAAAATTGTCAAAAGCCCACATTTAGAGAAAGAGCAAAAACATTTATTAAGTGTTAATTTTCATCTCAAGTGAAGTCCAAATACTTTGCACACTTGTCATCTTCACAAAACTTTGCAAGTGTAATTTCAGTGCTGTCCGTTTATGGTTGCAAGTTGCTACATGTTTTCTAATGCGCAACAACATCAAGGGTTGGGACCATTAGCAGTTCAGAAATTTCATCTGGCTATCGAATGATATTTTATGCTGCGATGGGCCATCTGTAAGCAATTTCCAATAACTTTAATCGAGGAAATTATTCAACGTCCAGGAAGATGTTAAAGATCAATTTTTATTGTTTTTTGGCCTTCTTTTAAGCTTCTTTCTCCTTCAGTGACATTGCTCAGTGTCTAGAAGTGAAAAGTATGTGATTGGGTGCTATACAATTGTCTGATTCCCTCATTCCGAATACATGTTCTGGAGACAGCATTGTCTCCATCTTGCCTAGTTGCACCCTATGGTGACTTTTCACCAATACCACGTTACGCGCAAGGGCACGACACGCTGCACGTAATATATACCACATTCAGCACTCACTCCAGCATGATCTTCTGCAATACAAACCCAAGCTGGACACGGCATTCAAGTCATTTCCTTCGCGTGTGATTGGTTCATTTGACATTATTTTCATTATAAAGTTCATGTTCATAGTTCTCTTTCAAGTAATATGACGCAGAGATGGTGAGAAGCCGATTAAACATTGAACCCAAGGCAGAGGGTTCTGATCAGCTCGTTTTCAAACAATGAGTTGGTTTACTCAGCACAGAGGGACCTCGGGTTGACCTGCCTCCTCTTGTGCAAGTGTCACTGCGAAGGAAGAGAACCTCTTAGGAAAACGATTACAAGCCGTGAAAAAAACATTGAAAAACAAAGGTTTGGCCAAAGATAATATCCTATTCCTCTGCCACTTCTGAACGTGCGTTCTGTCTAGGGCTGGTTCATGCTCCTGACACGCTGCTCACTGCGGGTTACCTCACTCCTTCACAAGATGTCTGAATGAGCAGGACTGGTGCAGCCAAGATCGCAATGTACCTGAGTCCCTTTGATAGGGTTTGTAAGACCATATTCTCCCTTCTGGAGGGCTGTAGTCTGGAATATCGAGTAGTGAATATTGCCAGACCCAGTGGTCGAAGTGGGGGGAAAAAAGTAGGGAAACTGAGCTGAGAATCAGAGGGGGAAATAACCTGAGGATTGGTCAGTGGGTGGAGTCAGAGGTGTGGCCAGAAAAAGCAAAATATCCCAATTTTTCGTATTTGTTTGACATTTCACTGACCAGTTACAGCTTATTAGTTTATTATGTTATTTAATTCAACCACTGGATACACATGTTTATTTAAGGTTTAATATGAGTTATTGACATTAAAATACATTCACAAAGTGGGACACGTTTCCAATCACAGAATGTCCCAAATACGCTTAAAAGTGGAATCACAAGCCATTTGTCTCCGAGCCGCGCAGTTTCTGTCATCAGCACTTCTCCTCCCTTTTTAAACCAGAGCAGTTCAAAGATAAATAGCAAAATATCCTAGTTTTCAAATGTTTTCCACATAATTATGGCTCCGCCAATATTTACACATAATACATCATCTTCTACATAATCTGCCGAATTTAACTAAAAAATTGTTTGGCGCTCAAACAGATCAATAGTTACAAGCAAATGTGACTTGTGTTGCTGCGAAGTGGAGGGCCCTTTGTAAAGGTTAACTGGTCACCTTTCACACTGCTGAGTTTGTATGTTACATTGGTACTAATGAGGCAAAATCTTTGCAGAGACTGTTAGTATGCGTAAAAATGTCAAAATAATAAAGTATCAGAAAATGTACCGCATTCGCGGCAGCCTTTTTTTCTCTGCATAATTTAGTCAACACTGCAACATAATTTTGTCCTCTGTTGCTGCATAATTCCAGTGCCCCCAAAGCAGACAGCACATGAAGCAGAGAGACCGTGAAGTTTGCGAACGTAGTTTGGTGTGTATGCAAATACTGCATTGCCGATCCCTGGTGAGTTGCACTACTACTGCTAAAACAAGGCCAATGGAGGTACCAATTGGTGAGGTGGACTGGCCTCAAGGGTCCTGTGACGTGACCTCAGTGACAGAGTCACTGTTGCTCTAGGGGGTGCGATTCGGAGGCCTGTATTGGAGGTGAACTTCAGTATGGATTGTGGTGGACAGGCCTTCAAGGCTAACTCACACTTGCTACCGCTATCGTCCACCTGCTGGTGCTAAGACATCAGGGCTTCTAAGGTCTAGCAGGGCCTTCTAAGGTCTAGCATGGAAATGTGCTCCCTCTGGAGAGTGGTCTGGTGGACTGGCCATGAAGGGTAAACCTGGTTCCCCAGTTCCAAATTTGGCAGCTCTAGCCATAGTGCCACATCCTGTCCCCCACTGAACACCATAATGCTCCACTGAGAGAAACTCGCACTGCCTTCAGTTCCAACCCAATTGTGCCCCGCTATAAACACCTGGATGCGACTCAATTCAAATTATGCACTAAACAAGAGTAATATGCTGCCTGAAAAAAAAGTAACAACATCCTGGAAAAAGCAAACACTCGTAGGGAGTGCAAGATTAAGCATGTGAATTGTAAGCAGGAACAACATGGTTACCTTAACACTTTTACACCATTATTTAGAAATCAATGAGTTTTTTTGCCTGAAAAGTTAAGGACATGACTACAGGGCCCAGAAGGGACTCGTTTCAATGTCCATTGCTTTTATCCTTACAAAAGGTAAGCAGTGTGGTTTTAAAAGACCACATCCCTGAACACAGAGCCGCGGTACAAATTTTATAAACTGAAATAAAGAAAACAGCTGATAAGGATTACATTAAACGTGTTCCACTCCACGCATCAACCAGGTATGGCAGTACCTCCATCAATGGTGCACTTCCCTACCCGGGAAAAACAATGCTTTTCAAAGAAAGACGAGAAAACGAAAGTAGCGCTTTACTTTCAAAGTCTGTAAAATGGCACTAATGAGTTTGGGTGTGAATAAAACCAATCTGGCCACTTTGCAACCACTCTGTCTTGCTTTATTTAGCTATTTCTTTTTCGCATTTTGAACCTTTTTTATCTCTCCATCCCGAGGCTGCACTTTGGAATAGAAAAATGTCAGAAAAAGAAGACATTTACAGCAAAAGAGTTTCTTTCTTTTTTGGATCCATTTCACAGGGGAACAAATAAAGGAAAGGAGAGGAAAGAGAGGGTAAGAGCCGTTAGTTGAAGTCATGGGGCATATTTACAAGGAGTTAGCACCACAAGAACTTCACTTTTTCCAATGTTCTGGTGGCGTTAACTCCTTAACCTTATTTACAAGGCGGCGTTAAGCCACTTAACTTGGCTTAACGCTGCCTTGTAAATAATGCCCCTATTCACACAGCACTTTGCGTGAAAGGGGCGTGCAATGGGTGTTGCAGTGGATGTTCCTCCCCAGCACCCATTGCTTTTTGACACTGCCCCATATTTACAAGGTATGGGGTAGCACCAAAAATACAGCCAGGGAATACCTGGTCTTAAGCAGGCGATACGATGAGAAATGTTTTATTTCTCCTCGTATTTTGCTCTTTCCACATGTGCTGCATTCTGCAGCACACATAGATAGAGCAAATCGGGTTGAAAGATTGTTTATGCGCAGGAAGGTGTCCCTTCCTGCACATAAACAATTGCCCCAGAAGCGCAGGCACCCTTGCAAAATGGGTGCCTGCGCTGGCACTAGGCAGCTTGTTTAGCACCAGCGCTAGGGTAACGCAGGGGTGCGCCGCATTCTTGTGAATACGGCGCATCCCTGTATTTTGAAATTGTCGGAGCGTGGCATTACCAATTTTGGCATAACACTGCGCTTCACCAGTTTCTTGTAAATATGGCAAACACAAGGAGATGATGGACGGAGCGCTGAAACTTTTCAGACACTCAATCCCAGTCACAGATCTGGGTTGAATCCATCATCGTTCTTTAGCTCACTTCGCCACCCCAGTTCAGACAAAGCCATATGCAAATTAGTCTTGACCCTGTTCCTCATGGGAACAGTCCAGCCCGAACTGCCAAGCAAGATCTTCCCTGGGACCAGTTTCGGGGTAACACCCATCATCAGCCAGCCTAACCTGAATCCAATGGCAATGTGAGCAAGGGACCCACGTCTGGGCATACCCTTGACTGGAGGTGAGTGGTTGAAAAGTTTCAGCACTCCGTCCATCATCTTATGTGTTTGCTATGTTAACCCTAAGTGGCCATGGGTATGCTCAGATGTGGGTCTCTTGCTCGCTGTGCCACTGGATTCAAGGTAGCCTGGCTGATGAGGGGTAATACCCCGAAACCGGTCCCAGGATGCTTGTTTCCAGTCCAGGGAAGGCCTGGTCTGGCAACTGGGAGCTGTGTATCTCTGAATCATTCTGCAATGGATCTGGTAAAGTTGCTGATCAGCAGCTGTGTGATGCTGTGCTTCGCTTCTGTGCGTGGGACATGGTAAAGTTGCCGATCAGGAACTGTGTAGTGCTGCGATGCAAGGCTCTGCATCGCTCTGCCTTGTATGGGCCAAATCCGATGAAATCGCTGATCAGGAGCTGTGCAGTGCTGAGATGCAAGGCTCTGTGTTCAATCCAGGGAAGTTGCTGATCAGGAGCTGCGCAGTGCTGCCATGCGAGGCCCTGCGTCACTCTGCACCATTCTGTGCCGAATCTGGAGAAACCTTCAGTTAAGCAGGGAGAAGTACACTCTGACAACAGTCCAGGGTCCAAGACCTTGAGGACTCACTCTCACAGAGGCCAGCAGGGGGGATCAGCTCACGTCTAGTTGGATTTGATCAATTGTAAAGCAGGAAAGGCCTCTGGAAGTTTGTTGCGTCCCTGTAGAGCAAACAGCAGGTCAGCCAACTGACCCTTGGAGTTACTTCTGGGGTCCGGGGTTCAAGGGTAACAGATCCAGTCTTACTTCTTCAGACAGCAGGGCAGTCCTTCTTCTGAATCTTTTCAGGTCCAGAAGTGTTCTGATGAGAAGTTCTGGGGTTGCCACTTTTTTGCCAGTGCCAGCTTGTGTGTGGTTAATTACTTGGTAATTACTCAGGCCACATCCCAGTTCATTGTTATTTAGCACACTGGCATGGTCAAAACTGAGGTAGCATGGTGTGCAAAATAACGACGGACTGGGATGCAGCCCCGAATAATTACCAGTGGCTGAGAATAATTCAAGCATTCCATCCATCACTTTTTTGTCTTCTTCAATGTTTCACTCTAGGTGGGACAAGTATGCCCAGATGTGGGTCCCGTGCACAATGTGTCACTGGAACCAAGCTATACCTAGCTGATGAGCTCTAATCAGGGCAAAACTGGTCCTAGGTTGCTTGTGTTCCGTTTCAGGGAGGACCTGGCCTGGCAGTTTGGGCTGGATTGCTCCCACTGTAGCAGGGTCAAGACTGATTTCCATATGGCTGAGTCCAAACTGAGGTGCCATGGTGTGCAAAACAATGATGGATTGTGAACAGCCCAAGTAGCTACCAGTAGCTGAGATTAATACAAGCATTCCATCTTTAACTTTTTACATACTTCAGTAACTTTTTAAGAGTGGCATTTCCAAAATAGTAATTTAAAATCTGACTTTACCATTAAATAGGGTTTTCAATTATGATTAAAGTGAGTGGAAGAAGAATTCTTCTAGCTGTTCCCAAACTGATTTTAGCATTTATTAAATGTAATAAGGTAAACCAGTGTTAGTCTATGGGAGGCCAGCCTTACCACTGTGAAAAGCGACTTGGAGGCGGGGTCATTGCCAGGACATGTAAAACATCAAATATACATATCCTACTTTTTACATACGATGCACTCTGCCCTGTGAGCACTTAGGGCCTACCTTAGGTGTGACTTATATGTATTACAAAGGAAAGTTTAGGTCTGGTGAGAGGTTTATTTTGCCAGGTCGAAATGGCAGTTTAAAACTGCACTACGGGCTGCATTGCCAGGCCTCAAACATTTTACAGTGCTACTTTAGTGGGTGGCACAATGAGCGCTGCAGCCCACTTGTAGCATTTAATTTACTGGCCCTGGGCACAGGTAGTACCATTCACTAGGGGCTAATAATTAAATTAAGTCTACCAATAAGGTGTATGCCAATGTTACCATGTTTGAAAGGTAAAGCACAAGCATGTTACCTCTGATTAGCAGAAATAAAGTGTATAGAGTCCCAAAGCCAACAATAATGGGTCCAGCAAAAAATAGGGCAGTGAAGGAAAAAATCCAGAGGGATACCACACAAATAATGGTAATTTCCAACACCTCACATGCCAAAGGAGAATAGTGATCAAACTGTTCTAATGTGAACATGAGAAATGTGTTCCTGTGGCCTGCCCTGTGAGATGCTATTGTTTATAATTCTAGATTGTATTGATGTCCCATGTGAAGGGGTTGTTGAAAAGAGAACACTGATGCTATGCCAGATTGCCCAGAGTTTAGCAGAACTGGCTTTAAGTGGTGACCACCTACTCCTTCCACTCTTAATATTGTGATCTTGTTTTACCATTTTATATTGATTTCATTATGCATTGGCAAACTGCCATGTTTAGTAACCTGCAGTCATTTTGCATTCCCATGTTATACTATTGTGCTTGAGTTTTCTTATATCTGACGGCCTCTTCTCTATGCCTGGCACTGCAAAGCAAGAATTCTTAATTAAGCTAGCTCAGCGCCTGAGATCTCCTCTGTTGTATCTTTCCTCAAGGTCCTTTTTCATTCTTCTTATGAGAAACCCAGGCACCTGTGTTTACTTTTATTTAAAGTTTGAGTTAATGTCATGTGTGTGCTGCTTCAACTGTCTATGTGAAGAAAGTGTATAAAAGTTGGGGAAATGTGGGGAGGAGTTAGTATTAGATGCTCAATTGTTTGGTGAGGCAAAGTTCTGTCACTCTAGGCAGTGATATCACAATTATTATTTCTTTTTTGTATACTAAACATGTTTTAAACTTCAAGTAGGTGCGGAGCAAATGTTTCTTTCACCGAAGGCCCAAGAGGCAGGGAGGAGACTTGAACCACTGCTAGTCATCTGTTACAAACATACTCTACCTTAGAAGAACAGCTTGAATTTTGTACGTGAGGTGGTTATCCAATAGGGTAGCTCAGCGAGCTGAGTTAGATACTCTCTTCTGAAAGATGCAGATGGTGAGTTTCATTTCTGACAGGGCTGCCCATCTTCCATCTTTCTGAGGTCAGTAAATTGAGTGCCATAAATATGGGTAGTATTATCTTGTATTTGACAGCGCTTAGTTGCGTTATGACGTACTATGTTAAACAAACATTGGCAAAGCCAATAGTTCTTGCCTATGAGCGTGCTATTGGCTTTTTCTCAGGAGGGTAGAGGTTGTGAATGGGAGAACGGGTGGGGGTGGTGAACAGGAGGGCAGGTAGGGGTGGGGGGCAGGATGGTAAAAAATGTGCAATGACCCGGCCAGCTCTGGCCTCCTCATAGTGCTTTTGTTTCCCTTTTGTCTGTTGGGAGGAGGGACAAGAAATGGATGTGGGTGGGTGGGGGAGGAGAAGAATCATTGTCAGGCGGTTATGGAGGAGCTGAAACAGTGACAGGGCAGGTGGGGTGAGCTGAAACAGGGACGGTGAGGGTGGAGGGATAAGAAACAGACTGGGGCAGAGGGTTGGTAAGGAAAAGAAGCAACATAGACAGTGGGCGGGGTAATGATCTAAAGAAGCAAAATGGATGGGTGTGGGGGGAGTAAAAAAAACAACATGATCGGGGGAAACATTAAAGAAACAACATGGATGGGGTAGTGAAAGAAACAATATGGACGGGGGTAGGAAAAGAAGCAACATAAACAGGGCCGGGAGGAGTGAAAAGAAGCAACATTGAAGAAGCACATGCTTAAGAAGCGGATATTGGATTCGGCATGAAAACACATGCCCTCATATGGAGTGTTTTGCCACAAGAAAAATGTAGCTCCAAAAACGGAAGCAGTGGAAGGACATAAGTACTTGATCCATGCTCCGGGAGAGAACCAGACAGAAGAAGAGGACATGACGCAAGCATGCCATTACGAACGAGAATAAAGCAAAAGAGAGCCACGCAAAGCTAACCAATGGTAAGCTATGGGTGGGCTGTAAGCCCACAGAATGTAGAATGAATGTCTCAAAGAACTAAAAAGGGCTATTATTTATTTATGGTGTCTCCGCCCAATGGCCAGTGATTCTATGGGTCCGGGAGTGCGATTTGCCTGAGAGCTGCAGCTGACTAGTACCTCTAATCCAGGGGAGTTCTGGAGTAGCCTTTGGCTTGCAGAGAGGTTCCTCTTTTCTTTGGAGCCATTCTCTGGTCCAGGACGAGTCTTGGTTGTGCAGTTGCAGGGAGGTTGCCACAAATACAGGTCATTGCGCCTTTGCTTTGTGCAAGTCCTGAAGTCACAGTCACGGGTCTCTTCTTTGCCCTTGGTTGCAATTCAAGCAGATCTGAGGTTCTGGTGCCAGGGGAGCCCCTTAATCCTAGATTTAGGGGTTTTAGGGGTGTGGGAATTAGTGGCCAATGATTACTAGCCCCAGCGGCTAATCCACCCTTGAGGGGACCACTTCCTGTGGAGGGTGGCACCTTTTCTACAAAGGAGCCTCTATTCTGCCACTTTAAAAAATGGCAGAACCCTTATTCGGCTGTACAGACCAGGTTGCCCACCTAAGGGGTGTGGCTAGCCTTCTGGGGGTTTACGCCTCTGGACTTCCTAATTTTCCAGCCTGCCCGGGTTGCAAATGTGCCTGGGACAGGGGGGTGGCTTTTTCCTCCTCTTGGAGGAAGCCTGGTTGCATATCAGAGGCGGTGGGGGCTTTGAAGCTCACTACCTTGATGTGCCACTTCACTAGCTATCCTGCCAGGGTGGGAGGTAACACCTCTTGCCCAGGCAGATCCTTGTTTCTGCTTCCTGAGAGAGTTCACACCTCTTGGCAGGTGGTCAGATTCCTGTCTTGACTCCAGCAGTTGCAGGCTGTCATCCAGGGCACAGGAAATACTGGGGCAACCAGGTCGGCAACCTCTAAGGTTGCCACCTTGGTGCATGTCACATTAAATATGACTTTATAAAAAGGTTGGGTTTAATGAGACAAGTTGTTTGATACCAAACATGAAACTTTTCAGTGGGAGTATTATGGAGCTGGCAATTTGGGGGTGCCCGGCTGCCAGCCCATGTTATCCTATAACCCCCTGAACACTTCTAGTAGCCCCCAATGGAAGTAGGCTACTCTAGGGGTATATAAACTTGCACTTATATGTCCACACCTTTAATATAGTAAGTAAAGTGTATTAACTGTTCGATTACTTAAAATCATTACAGTAAAATAAGCATAAATGGTCATCCCCCCCACCATCCCCCGAGTCCCAAAGCAGCTTGATCCCACTGCTCATTTATCTTCTCATTTCATTGTTGATTTGCACTTGCAGGAGAAAGGAACATCTAAGTGTGTAATATTGTGTTTCACTTCTTTAAAAATATCCTATCTTAAAAGCCCTGGATTGATCAAATTAGATAGTCTGGAGTTAAATTCATTGGTGGATGCAGTTAGCAATACAGTCCCCCTGCCCTTTGCTGCCAGCTAGGGCTCGCCAGGAGGACTGTTGGTTCGAAATCTGGTCTAATATACTTTTGTTACTGGTAAAATGGCCCTTACTGTGCACTTCTACTGCGCTTGATGGAAAAGTGCGCTGCTGCCACCTGGGAATAATAAAAAAAAGTACCTCGTGCAAATTGGACATACCTATCTTGATCTATCTGCGGCTCATTGTTTGATTTGAGTCAGGATGCACCGTGCCGGTTGTGATGTTCTATGTCTTGGCCTGTCGAGGGACTATGAGATCTGTGACGAATCCTTGAGTGCTAATCTGATTATATGTGTGACCTTCACCACTCTTGCTAGGTTAAAAACCTTGGTTTCAGTAAAGCACAAGCCTGAGGCCTCCTTACAAGTCCTCATTCCTTTAGCCCTGAAAATGGGGCGAAGCAAACGGTGGCAATCTTCGGCCAATAAGGGACAGCAACACAACAAGTGCAACCAAGATTCCTTGTGGTAGGAGCATAATCTGCAAGAGGCTACCTCCTCCTTACGTGCCCAGACTGGGCTAAAATTGGTGATTCTTAATGCAATGTCCTTCATGTAGAGTATTTTCCTGCTGACTTGAGCTGACAGTGCATTACATAGAAATTGCTGGGCCTGATGTAGAACTTGATTAGGTCCCCCTGTAGCGCCAGGTCTGACCTGCCGAGAACAAGCCCCAGCCTTAGGCTTGCTTTCCTGGTTTGTCGCAGGGAAAGCAGCACTGACTTGTATGCTTTGGCCTGTGCTGCTACTATGAACTTATCCAGAGCGCCCAGGAAGGCCAGGTGGCCATAATTAATAGCCGGTATGAGTTTTGCTTTCAAGACTGTCAGCGTAGGCTCGGCAGTTGGACTTAACAAGCATTGGCTGAGTCACTTAAATGTGTGGATTACGCAGTCTGCCTTTGCGCTTAGATATTTTAGGTGAGTCGCTGGCTTGGCCTTCTCTGAGAGCCAAACCCAAAATAGTTGTTGGCTGTTATTTTCCCTATTTGATGTTCTCCCAGTTGCCAGCGGGCTTGCCTTTTATGTGGGTATTTTTCAAACACAACTATCTGGTTTTGCTCTTGTTAACTTGCAGGTGGTTTTCCTGGTTGTACCTGTGGAGTGCGTTGAGGGTTCTCTGGAGGCCCACCCTTGTATGGTCCATTATAGCCGTGTCCTACCCATATTGTAAGAAAGGAAGCCTCACCTTGCCCAGCCTTGGAGCGACTAGGCTGGCTCCTTACAGGGCAGCCCCCAGATCTGCTGTGTAAAGATTGAAAAGTAGGGGGGCCAAAACACAGCCCTGCTTGAGCCCGTTGTTTGTGGTGACTCTTGATGTTACTGTTGTGGGGTTTGTTTTCACCTGAACCCATGTTCCATGATATAAGGATATGATGGCCTTCAGGAGTTTGGGCGGATCCCCCAGGTGCTCAATTTTTCCCATAGCCCTCCTCGGTCCACCCTATCAAATGCCGTGCTGTAATCTATGAAACAACAAAACAAGGACGGGTGCTTTTCCTTGATCGCTTGATTGGAGAGAAATACCAACGCAATGATGTTATCCATAGTTGAACTGTGTGGCCTAAATCCGGACTGAAAAAATGGGAGGATTCCATTTTATTTTACCCATAACTCCAGCTCCTACAATATAAATCGGGCATAGGCCTCGACTTCAAGGTCAAGCAGGGCAACAAGCCTATAATTTGCTGGATTGGAACAGTCACCTTTTTATGAATAGGGAATAGGATGGATCCATCTCCAGGACAGCGGCATCATTGCTGTCATAAAAACATGGTTAAAAAGTGGGGTCAAGATCGGAGTGAGATGTGCCTGAGCTGTTTTAAATACTGGGGCTGGGATCCCTTTTCATCCTGGAGATCCGTAGTTTATCATTTTATTAATGGTCTTGAATACTTTGTCATAAGTGAATAGGGTACCTTGGTTGGTGACTCGGGCTAGTTCTGGGCAGCTCATTTCGATGTGCCCATCGTCTGGTGAGTTTTTCGTGTACAGATCTTTGACGTACCTTTTCTAGTCATTTTCAGCTACCCCGTTCTCCTTTGTTGTTCCTTGGTTGTCACGCTGGTTAATAAACCTCCACAGCCTGGAATGGTTCTTTTCTTTCAGCAAGGAAAACACTTTAAGCCATTTCCCTTCGATATGTTTCCTTTTGCACTCCCATACTTTCTTCTGATATGCTGCCCTCAAGGTGGCTATCGAACGCCTGTCAGATGTTTTGCCGCCTCTTTTTTTTACCTCGAGTGCCCTTCGGAGGGCACATTTGCACTGAATTAAGTCCTTCGGACGTCGGGACACCTGAGGTGTCATTTCTAATCTTATTCTCTGGGTCTTGCATGGAACCTTTTCCAAGTTCGGTTGTAAATCTGCAATGAGAGCTTCCCTGCCACTTATTACTGACATTGAGGTGGCTACCTTTGGACAATTTTTTATCCTTTTCTACCCATTCCGTCAGGGTGTCACCCAGGCAGGCTGACCATTTAATTTTTTGGAGAACCTTGTGCCGCTCTTCTTCCATAGGTCCACCTATCACTTGGAGTGAAGCTGCTGTACGCACTGCTAATTGTAAAATAGCACGGAGTGGCCTATGGTCGCTTTCGCCTCTGTCGTCGACTTCAAAGTCCCCCAGTCTGTCTGCCAACTTTTCACTGAATAAAATGTAGTCAATTGTGGATGAATTTTTAAAAGTTAGTTTAGAATGCCACGAAGGAGAGCGTGTTTCTTTCAATGAGTGGGTTGAACATAACTTATGGTTGTGAAGGAAAGTGAGGAAGGGTGCGGCCTTACCCATGTACCTGTACAATTCAGTTATCTTGTCCAGGCCCCTCATGTTTAAGTCTCTGATTATAATCGCCTGGTGGCATTCGTGTTTGATTAGTAGATCTTCCAATGTTCCTATTAGAGATTCCATGAAGACTTTCTTCAGGCTCTGCACAGGGTTAATATAACAGTTTATTAGCAGCAGTCGAAAGGATTGGTAATTAAGCCTTCGGCCTTTGATCAGTAAAGCTTGGATCTCAGGTGTCTTGGCAAGTATTTCAGTAGCAACAAGTTTTCAAGCATTCTTTATATAGACCGAGAGTCCTCCTGACGGGCGGCCAAAGATATTCCGTTTAGTGACTGCTACTTGAAATTCATAATATCCTGCTAGGGGTGTTGTTGTCATTGCCCTAGTTTCCTGAAAGCACACCATGTCTCCATTGGCTAGATAATCCTGTGCTGACTTATCCCAGGTGATGTTCCTGATCCCTGCTATATTCCGGGAAATTAATGTCAATTGTTGTTGATCTGGGGCCTCACCCCTTTTCCCTTCCCTGATAACTTGACTTTGTCTGCTATTAGGGATACCGCAGCAGTGGCCTATGATCTTCTGTAAATGCTGGCTCGGGCTGACGTATGTCCGCATCACGTTGGTATTACTGTATGTGACCCTGATGTTGGTATGGGCACATAATCTTGATTGATTGTTACTGCAGACAATAATATTGTAGCTGATTCCCCGTAAGACTGAGGGGGGCCCTTTATTCTCATAGGTGGAAATAAGGAGATGCGGATATTTCATCGGCCAAGGTAGTTGAGCATCTATGCCCCAGTCGGCTAGCTGTTGCGCTTCCCCAAACACTGCAAGTTGTAGTCGCTGTTGGCTGAATCCCACTAGAGTTGAATCTCCGTGGGTATCCTCATGAAGCTTTAGAAATCTGATCCACACCAGTTTATCTGCGTCAATTTGAGCGAGAGTTGCAATGTGTTTAAATAGTCGAAGATTGTTGGTCCAATTCAGAATATTGTGGGGGCCCTTGATGTGATATCTTGGGGTGAGCACTATCTCGTAGGTTTGGGGGTTTTCCTTGGAGGTTAATGCTTCTACAATGCCCGGTCCTGGGCTTGTATGCTGATTTGAGAGCCTGGGCTTAAAGGAGCCCTTTGAATATTTCCATACTGCTGGCGGCCAGTTACCCTTCCTGATGTGCTTGACAGGCTTTCTTTTATCTGCAGTTCTGCCTGAGAGAGTGTGTAGCACCCTTTGAAACTGCTCTACACTTAGAACTTGAGTGAGTCATTGCGTAGATTTGTGTGCTAGCGTCCACCTTCTCTGCGCTTTTCCCACTAGATAGAGGCCTGCTCCCACTAGTCCAGCGATGGGCACGGGCAGAACGACCTTGGCATGGAGATAGTGTGTGCCCGGTCTCAGGATCGAAACTTATCCTTCTGCACCTTCTTTGTGTAGCTGGCTCCAACTGGAAATTTCCAGTCTGGGCGTGCCTTATTGGTTCTGAATTGTACATAATATATCACCAAGTTCGCTGATGTCAGTCCCTCTCTGCAGTACTCCTAGGTGGATGGGCAGACCGGGCTCCGCTCGAGTGTACCTGAATAAACATATATTGTTTTGTATTCTCTACTGTCTGACCGACTCTTCATTTGGTACGGAAGGCTGAGTGGTGGTCGTGAGTGACCCGGGTGACCCTAATCGGGTCACTTCCTTCAGTTGGCGCCTGAACAGGGACTCCATCGGGTGACCCATCCCCTCCTGCTGACGGGTGGGGAGGTCGGGGCCATCGTCGGGTCGGACGGACGGATCAGGGATCCCTGTATGAGAAGCATTATTTGCTCCCAGCTGCCCCTTCTGTCCCGCCAGACGGTGCCTCACCCAGTGGTCATCCCGGCTGGGGTCCTAAATGGTGAAACCCTTGGATCTGACGGTTTGGTACGAAGAGTCCGCAGTGGAGAATACATTTGTTTGACCTGCGTACATCAGGTGAGTTTGTTTGATTCTTGGTGGATATGGCGCCATTTTTGGTTTGTGTTTGATATGGTCTGAGGACTGTTTTTGGAAAAGCGCTTGAATTTGTTTTGGTTCTTTGTGAGCATGGCACCGATTTGGTTTGTAATTGGTACGGTCTGAGGACCGTCCTTGGGGAAAACCACTTTCAACTGCTTTGCCCGGCAATAATAACGAATTTGGCTCACTGTTGAAAATGCCAGGCTTCAGCCGATTCTTGGTTTCTTGTTGTCGTTGTTTCTCTGCAGATGCTCAATTGGAAGAAAGTCAGCCGTCGCCTCCAGAAGGCACTCCGAATTTTGATATGTATGTGAAGCATGGTATTGGCCCTATTATGTTTAGTACATTATGGCACAAAGATACGAGGGACAATGCCGAGTTGCAATGGCCGTAGACCGGTACTTTTGATGAACAAAAAATTGGGTTTTTACAGGAAAAATTTGTTTGCGAGATGAAGTAGGCAGTCTATGTTTGATTCTCTCCGAACATGGCAAAAGGAGGCTAAGCAGAGGCGAATGAAAGCAGAGAAGGAGGCACGGAAGGGGAGAATGCAAACATTGACTCTGAAAGATGTAGCGCATGATAAAGAGAAACAAGAGATAGGAGTTGAACGTGCAGATAGGAGGTTTAGATTACAGGTTGATAAATGTTATGTGGCCCAGGAGGACAAGGATACTTTGTGGAAGAATGGCTGGATTCCCGACCACCACCTCCATATGTCCCTCTGAGGATATATCCCGCTCCTCCCTCACAGTCCCAACCACCGGTTTCTTCTGTCCCTGTTGTTTCTGCTCCTGCTACTGTTGGTCAGACTGCTTTGGCTACGGCACCTCCTGCCCTTTCTATGTCCTCGTCATCTGTGGCAACAATGACTGTTAGTACACCTGCCACACCTATGGTTTCAGCATCTCTCTCGCCAGCTTTTACACCTACGGCGCAGCCAACAGCGACGTTAGTGCCTGTTACTTCTGTTACTACTCCCACTCTATTCTTTCATTCCCCAGCATTACTGAGTAGCGGGACACCAGCCCGTGGAATTGAGGATAGAGACTGGACGAAATTTAAGGAATGTATGGGGCAGACGTTAGTCCGATCTGATGTGGGAGATGAAGAGAAAAGGGTAGTGGCTAATCAGGCTGCTCAGTGGGCCCGAAACTCCATTTACCGTGTGGAAGATGTGTGGAGTGTGATGAAAGATTATGAGCCTTTTGTACAACAGCATGCCCTTAAACATATGTCCGCTACTTTGATCGGTCTTTGGGAGCAGTGTTTCAATGATGCAGCACCACAGATTTTATATGATATCAAAGATCGCGTATATGTTAGTAATATGGAGCCTGGCCAAGTTTTTGGCAGTATTACGACATTAATTGGTTACTGGAATAGGCTACTTGAGAAAAGCCCTGTTTCAGTATCTCAGTTTCCTTTTTTTTTAAATATATTTTTTATTTGAGAGTGAGGCAAAGAAAGCAATTTTCTCATCCCACCCTCGTTTTATCCCATACTCCCCTACTCCCCCCCGGCCCACATTTACCCAAATTCTGGTTACACAGTGGTGCATTAAACTCCAACAATCTTCAATTATACGATTTAACAGATTTAAAGTGCCATGTGCTTAAATACGCTCAACGATATATCGATACTTTTGATTGCAAGCTTCCATAATATAGCAGCATAAATAATGGCAGTTTGGGCATGTCCCCATGGGTACTTATTACAAAGTGCAAGGTGCAATGATATTAAAGTGCCAGGTGCCTAAAAACTAATGACGCGATACAAAAGGGGGATGATGGACGGAACGTTTGAGCCAATCAAACACTCACCCCCAGTCAACTGATCTGGGTTTAATCCATCATCATTCTTTAGCTCACTCCACCACCCCAGTTCAGACATGGCCATATGCAAATCAGTCTGACCCTGTGCCTCATGGGAACAGTCCAGCACGAACTGCCAAGCCATGTCTTCCCTGGACCGGAAACAAGCATCCTAGGACCGGTTTCTGGCATTCCAGCCGTCATCAGCCAGGCTTGCTTGAATCCAGTGGCAAAGTGAGCAAGGGACCCACGTCTGGGCATACCCCCGCCAACTTAGGGCGAACAAGCGATACAAAAGGGGATGATGGACGGAGCGTTTGAGCCAATCAAACACTCACCCCCAGTCAACTGATCTGGGTTTAATCCATCATCATTCTTTAGCTCACTCCACCACCCCAGTTCAGACATGGCCATATGCAAATCAGTCTGACCCTGTGCCTCATGGGAACAGTCCAGCACGAACTGCCAAGACATGTCTTCCCTGGACCGGAAACAAGCATCCTAGGACCGGTTTCTGGCATTCCAGCCGTCATCAGCCAGGCTTGCTTGAATCCAGTGGCAAAGTGAGCAAGGGACCCACGTCTGGGCATACCCCGCCAACTTAGGGCGAACAAAGCGATACAAAGGGGATGATGGACGGAGCGTTTGAGCCAATCAAACACTCACCCCCAGTCAACTGATCTGGGTTTAATCCATCATCATTCTTTAGCTCACTCCACCACCCCAGTTCAGACATGGCCATATGCAAATCAGTCTGACCCTGTGCCTCATGGGAACAGTCCAGCACGAACTGCCAAGCCATGTCTTCCCTGGACTCGGAAACAAGCATCCTAGGACCGGTTTCTGGCATTCCAGCCGTCATCAGCCAGGCTTGCTTGAATCCAGTGGCAAAGTGAGCAAGGGACCACGTCTGGGCATACCCCGCCAACTTAGGGCGAACAAAGCGATACAAAGGGGATGATGGACGGAACGTTTGAGCCAATCAAACACTCACCCCCAGTCAACTGATCTGGGTTTAATCCATCATCATTCTTTAGCTCACTCCACCACCCCAGTTCAGACATGGCCATATGCAAATCAGTCTGACCCTGTGCCTCATGGGAACAGTCCAGCACGAACTGCCAAGCCATGTCTTCCCTGGACCGGAAACAAGCATCCTAGGACCGGTTTCTGGCATTCCAGCCGTCATCAGCCAGGCTTGCTTGAATCCAGTGGCAAAGTGAGCAAGGGACCCACGTCTGGGCATACCCCCGCCAACTTAGGGCGAACAAGCGATACAAAGGGGATGATGGACGGAACGTTTGAGCCAATCAAACACTCACCCCCAGTCAACTGATCTGGGTTTAATCCATCATCATTCTTTAGCTCACTCCACCACCCCAGTTCAGACATGGCCATATGCAAATCAGTCTGACCCTGTGCCTCATGGGAACAGTCCAGCACGAACTGCCAAGCCATGTCTTCCCTGGACCGGAAACAAGCATCCTAGGACCGGTTTCTGGCATTCCAGCCGTCATCAGCCAGGCTTGCTTGAATCCAGTGGCAAAGTGAGCAAGGGACCCACGTCTGGGCATACCCCCGCCAACTTAGGGCGAACAAAGCGATACAAAGGGATGATGGACGGAACGTTTGAGCCAATCAAACACTCACCCCCAGTCAACTGATCTGGGTTTAATCCATCATCATTCTTTAGCTCACTCCACCACCCCAGTTCAGACATGGCCATATGCAAATCAGTCTGACCCTGTGCCTCATGGGAACAGTCCAGCACGAACTGCCAAGCCATGTCTTCCCTGGACCGGAAACAAGCATCCTAGGACCGGTTTCTGGCATTCCAGCCGTCATCAGCCAGGCTTGCTTGAATCCAGTGGCAAAGTGAGCAAGGGACCCACGTCTGGGCATACCCCGCCAACTTAGGGCGAACAAGCGATACAAAGGGGATGATGGACGGAGCGTTTGAGCCAATCAAACACTCACCCCCAGTCAACTGATCTGGGTTTAATCCATCATCATTCTTTAGCTCACTCCACCACCCCAGTTCAGACATGGCCATATGCAAATCAGTCTGACCCTGTGCCTCATGGGAACAGTCCAGCACGAACTGCCAAGCCATGTCTTCCCTGGACCGGAAACAAGCATCCTAGGACCGGTTTCTGGCATTCCAGCCGTCATCAGCCAGGCTTGCTTGAATCCAGTGGCAAAGTGAGCAAGGGACCCACGTCTGGGCATACCCCCGCCAACTTAGGGCGAACAAGCGATACAAAGGGGATGATGGACGGAACGTTTGAGCCAATCAAACACTCACCCCAGTCAACTGATCTGGGTTTAATCCATCATCATTCTTTAGCTCACTCCACCACCCCAGTTCAGACATGGCCATATGCAAATCAGTCTGACCCTGTGCCTCATGGGAACAGTCCAGCACGAACTGCCAAGCCATGTCTTCCCTGGACCGGAAACAAGCATCCTAGGACCGGTTTCTGGCATTCCAGCCGTCATCAGCCAGGCTTGCTTGAATCCAGTGGCAAAGTGAGCAAGGGACCCACGTCTGGGCATACCCCCGCCAACTTAGGGCGAACAAAGCGATACAAAGGGGATGATGGACGGAGCGTTTGAGCCAATCAAACACTCACCCCAGTCAACTGATCTGGGTTTAATCCATCATCATTCTTTAGCTCACTCCACCACCCCAGTTCAGACATGGCCATATGCAAATCAGTCTGACCCTGTGCCTCATGGGAACAGTCCAGCACGAACTGCCAAGCCATGTCTTCCCTGGACCGGAAACAAGCATCCTAGGACCGGTTTCTGGCATTCCAGCCGTCATCAGCCAGGCTTGCTTGAATCCAGTGGCAAAGTGAGCAAGGGACCCACGTCTGGGCATACCCCCGCCAACTTAGGGCGAACAAGCGATACAAAGGGGATGATGGACCAGAGCGTTTGAGCCAATCAAACACTCACCCCCAGTCAACTGATCTGGGTTTAATCCATCATCATTCTTTAGCTCACTCCACCACCCCAGTTCAGACATGGCCATATGCAAATCAGTCTGACCCTGTGCCTCATGGGAACAGTCCAGCACGAACTGCCAAGCCATGTCTTCCCTGGACCGGAAACAAGCATCCTAGGACCGGTTTCTGGCATTCCAGCCGTCATCAGCCAGGCTTGCTTGAATCCAGTGGCAAAGACGTGGGTCCCTTGCTCACTTTGCCACTGGATTCAAGCAAGCCTGGCTGATGACGGCTGGAATGCCAGAAACCGGTCCTAGGATGCTTGTTTCCGGTCCAGGGAAGACATGGCTTGGCAGTTCGGGCTGGACTGTTCCCATGAGGCACAGGGTCAGACTGATTTGCATATGGCCATGTCTGAACTGGGGTGGTGGAGTGAGCTAAAGAATGATGATGGATTAAACCCAGATCAGTTGACTGGGGGTGAGTGTTTGATTGGCTCAAGCGTTCCGTCCATCATCCCCTTTTGTATCGCTTTGTTCGCCCTAAGTTGGCGGGGTATGCCCAGACGTGGGTCCCTTGCTCACTTTGCCACTGGATTCAAGCAAGCCTGGCTGATGACGGCTGGAATGCCAGAAACCGGTCCTAGGATGCTTGTTTCCGGTCCAGGGAAGACATGGCTTGGCAGTTCGGGCTGGACTGTTCCCATGAGGCACAGGGTCAGACTGATTTGCATATGGCCATGTCTGAACTGGGGTGGTGGAGTGAGCTAAAGAATGATGATGGATTAAACCCAGATCAGTTGACTGGGGGTGAGTGTTTGATTGGCTCAAGCGCTCCGTCCATCATCCCCTTTTGTATCGCTTGTTCGCCCTAAGTTGGCGGGGTATGCCCAGACGTGGGTCCCTTGCTCACTTTGCCACTGGATTCAAGCAAGCCTGGCTGATGACGGCTGGAATGCCAGAAACCGGTCCTAGGATGCTTGTTTCCGGTCCAGGGAAGACATGGCTTGGCAGTTCGGGCTGGACTGTTCCCATGAGGCACAGGGTCAGACTGATTTGCATATGGCCATGTCTGAACTGGGGTGGTGGAGTGAGCTAAAGAATGATGATGGATTAAACCCAGATCAGTTGACTGGGGGTGAGTGTTTGATTGGCTCAAGCGCCCGTCCATCATCCCCTTTTGTATCGCTTTGTTCGCCCTAAGTTGGCGGGGGTATGCCGAGACGTGGGTCCCTTGCTCACTTTGCCACTGGATTCAAGCAAGCCTGGCTGATGACGGCTGGAATGCCAGAAACCGGTCCTAGGATGCTTGTTTCCGGTCCAGGGAAGACATGGCTTGGCAGTTCGGGCTGGACTGTTCCCATGAGGCACAGGGTCAGACTGATTTGCATATGGCCATGTCTGAACTGGGGTGGTGGAGTGAGCTAAAGAATGATGATGGATTAAACCCAGATCAGTTGACTGGGGGTGAGTGTTTGATTGGCTCAAGCGCTCCGTCCATCATCCCCTTTGTATCGCTTGTTCGCCCTAAGTTGGCGGGGGTATGCCCAGACGTGGGTCCCTTGCTCACTTTGCCACTGGATTCAAGCAAGCCTGGCTGATGACGGCTGGAATGCCAGAAACCGGTCCTAGGATGCTTGTTTCCGGTCCAGGGAAGACATGGCTTGGCAGTTCGGGCTGGACTGTTCCCATGAGGCACAGGGTCAGACTGATTTGCATATGGCCATGTCTGAACTGGGGTGGTGGAGTGAGCTAAAGAATGATGATGGATTAAACCCAGATCAGTTGACTGGGGGTGAGTGTTTGATTGGCTCAAGCGTTCCGTCCATCATCCCCTTTTGTATCGCTTGTTCGCCCTAAGTTGGCGGGGTATGCCCAGACGTGGGTCCCTTGCTCACTTTGCCACTGGATTCAAGCAAGCCTGGCTGATGACGGCTGGAATGCCAGAAACCGGTCCTAGGATGCTTGTTTCCGGTCCAGGGAAGACATGGCTTGGCAGTTCGGGCTGGACTGTTCCCATGAGGCACAGGGTCAGACTGATTTGCATATGGCCATGTCTGAACTGGGGTGGTGGAGTGAGCTAAAGAATGATGATGGATTAAACCCAGATCAGTTGACTGGGGGTGAGTGTTTGATTGGCTCAAGCGCTCCGTCCATCATCCCCTTTGTATCGCTTTGTTCGCCCTAAGTTGGCGGGGTATGCCCAGACGTGGGTCCCTTGCTCACTTTGCCACTGGATTCAAGCAAGCCTGGCTGATGACGGCTGGAATGCCAGAAACCGGTCCTAGGATGCTTGTTTCGGTCAGGGAAGACATGGCTTGGCAGTTCGGGCTGGACTGTTCCCATGAGGCACAGGGTCAGACTGATTTGCATATGGCCATGTCTGAACTGGGGTGGTGGAGTGAGCTAAAGAATGATGATGGATTAAACCCAGATCAGTTGACTGGGGGTGAGTGTTTGATTGGCTCAAGCGCTCCGTCCATCATCCCCTTTTGTATCGCTTTGTTCGCCCTAAGTTGGCGGGGTATGCCCAGACGTGGGTCCCTTGCTCACTTTGCCACTGGATTCAAGCAAGCCTGGCTGATGACGGCTGGAATGCCAGAAACCGGTCCTAGGATGCTTGTTTCCGGTCCAGGAAGACATGGCTTGGCAGTTCGGGCTGGACTGTTCCCATGAGGCACAGGGTCAGACTGATTTGCATATGGCCATGTCTGAACTGGGGTGGTGGAGTGAGCTAAAGAATGATGATGGATTAAACCCAGATCAGTTGACTGGGGTGAGTGTTTGATTGGCTCAAGCGCTCCGTCCATCATCCCCTTTGTATCGCTTTGTTCGCCCTAAGTTGGCGGGGTATGCCCAGACGTGGGTCCCTTGCTCACTTTGCCACTGGATTCAAGCAAGCCTGGCTGATGACGGCTGGAATGCCAGAAACCGGTCCTAGGATGCTTGTTTCCGGTCCAGGGAAGACATGGCTTGGCAGTTCGGGCTGGACTGTTCCCATGAGGCACAGGGTCAGACTGATTTGCATATGGCCATGTCTGAACTGGGGTGGTGGAGTGAGCTAAAGAATGATGATGGATTAAACCCAGATCAGTTGACTGGGGGTGAGTGTTTGATTGGCTCAAGCGTTCCGTCCATCATCCCCTTTTGTATCGCTTAAAAACTAATGACAGTCTGTCCTCACAATACAGTCCTAATTTAAATACATCATCACTAAATGATTAATAGATTGAGCAAAGACAAGAATATAAGATGCCTCATTCATTATACAATTTAACAAATTTAAAGTGCCATGTGCTAAGATATGCTAACAATATGTCGATCCTTTTCCTTGCAAGCTTCCATACTATAGCAGCATAGATAACGGCAGTTTGGGCATGTCCCCACGAGTACTTATTACAAAGTACAAGTGCAATGATATTAAAGTGCCAGGTGCCTAAGAAATAACAACAGTCGGTCCTCACAATACAGTCCTAGTTTAGATACATCATCACTAAAGGATTAACAAATTGAGTAAAGACAAGAATATACTATGCTTCATTCAGAGTGCTTAGTGCAAGTATCAGTTCAAGTATCAGGGAGAATACCCATTATTCTAACCAATCTGAAACAGGCTTCCATATTTCCAAGCCCTTCTTTTTTGCCCTATTACTCTTGCGCCTATAGATAGCCTTTTCTAGGTTATATATAGTCAATAGCCGCTCCTCCCATTGTTGAATTGAAGGTGGGGTCGGGTCCAGCCAGGATGATGTGCCTATACACTGCCATTGCTAATATTAAAATCGCAACTCCTTCTCTTTCTGTTAGGCTGGTTATTCCCAGCAGGATCGCTGGCGCATCCACCTCGACCTGCAGCTGTAGTTTCTCCTTTAAAAACCTCTTTATATCCTTAATCAGGGGGCTAGCTTGTCACAGGATGCAAACAAATGGATAATGTCCGCCTTGTGAAGTGAACAGCGCGGGCAATAGGCTCCTTTCCATCGCTCCATTTTGCTATTCTATTTGGAGTGTAATAAAGCCCAAAGCATGTCTTATAAAATTGGACTTGGAGTTTGGCCGGTATTAAAATTGTCTGAGTGTTTAGGAATATCTTTTGAAACGTGACCCCCGAAATCTCTAATCTTTCTTGCCATTTAACAGACCATATTTCCATGTCGTCTTTAACTTGCTCATTCAGAAGCTTATAGATGATCCCAATTCTGGGGGGGGGGGAGGGTGGGCAGGATAATTCTGTCCACTAGTTCACTTCTCTCGAGCTGGTCCATCTTACCCTCATTGTTTTGTAAAAAGTCCCTAATCTGTAGATATTTAAAAAAGTCCCTAGGTGTAAGGCCAAATTCAGTTGTTAGTTCCATTCTAATACCCTCCTGAGAGTAAAAATAGCCTGG
Organism: Calotriton arnoldi; assembly: GCA_963921515.1. Taxonomy (NCBI): domain Eukaryota; kingdom Metazoa; phylum Chordata; class Amphibia; order Caudata; family Salamandridae; genus Calotriton; species Calotriton arnoldi. Next base: position 1,281 of record CAWUFW010020260.1, on the reverse strand, counting down.
CTGTTTAATACCCAGTTCAACCCAGATCTTAAAGGGTGTATCATTAAAAATATCTGGTAGATTTCTATTCTGCCATAATGGAGTGTAATAGTTTAGCTTTCCTATTCCATTTAGGCGCCGTATTGCCCCCCATATTTTAAAGGCCGTAAGTAGTGTCTTAAACCGGACTCTTTTGTAATACCCGTAATTTAGCTGATGCCAAAGGCACCCCCACGCATCACAGCCGATCACCTGTTCCCATAGAGTGGGAGATTTAGATTGTCTTGTACTATTATCAATGCTCAAAAGAGTATAAAAGTGCGTAAGTGAGGTTGACCACCAATATAGCTTCAGATTAGGGAGGGCTAGGCCTCCACGCTCCTTAGGCAACGATAAAAATGTGTACGCTCTTCTTGGCCGGGAGTAAGACCAAATAAATTGTGCGAAAATGGTTTCAAATTTTTTACACCAAAAGTTCGAAAAAAACAAGCGGTATTGCTCTAAAAAAATATAACAATTTTGGAAAATAAATCATTTTGATTACATTAGTTCTGCCAATGAGGGTTAGATGTAGGTGGTCCAATTTTTTTAGCGCTTTCTTGGTTTTCTCCGCGCAGTACCCCAAATTTTCATTGACCACCTGATCCAGATCTGAATTGATTTTAACCCCCAAATAGTTAGCTTTTTTAACCACCCGCTTATCGTTAAACGTTTTATATTCGTTAACTACTATTTGGGTTTTCTCCCGGTTTAAGGCATAACCTGAGAGTAAGCCATATTCTTGTGCCTCCTCTTCTATTACCCCCATAGCTTCTTCTGGGTGAGGAGTTACAATGGCTATGTCGTCCGCATAGGCCAAAACTTTACTCTCATGGTTATTTCCCACTATTGGAGGAATATTGTGGGCTACAGCAAGTTGTTTAAGAAAGGGGTCTCTATACAAAGCAAATAAAAGAGGTGAGCAGGGACACCCCTGCCTCGTCCCCCTCGTGATTTTCAATGGTTGGGTCATTTCGCTATTTATAAGTACCCTAGCTTCCGGGTCTTTATACAAAGCTTGAACTGCTCTTATAAACCTATTCCCAATCCCTTTTTTTTGCATTGTCAACCATGAAAAAGGCCAGGAGACCCTATCAAAGGCCTTTTCGGCATCTAAAAAAATGGCCGCCATAGGGTCTCCTGACACTTGGTTTACATCAAATAGGGTGATGACTCTTCGGATATGCTCAATAGTTCCCTTTCCAGGTATAAAACCATGCTGTCCCTCAACTACCACTTTACCGATAACCTGCGAGAGTCGTG